>JAAXCT010002048.1:0-99959 GCA_012490785.1 Eragrostis nindensis
AAAATAGAGATACTATCATTCACTCAGATCCATTAGAAAAGATAGTTATGATTAAATCCGACGACAAACAAAAAATCCAGCTACAACTTCAATAATGATCCTCGGTTCATGAGTGAAGCTACAAATTTGGAAAGTCCTACTTATTGGTCTGAGATGTCCTAAATCCTAATGTTTGGTACTTTGGCTTATGACAAAATCCACGTCAATCAAGTGCTCTGTTACCTGATATAAAGTTACACGCCATAAACTTAAAGCCATTGAACGCAACTGAAGCCTGACCGATTATGTTCCGTCACTGTTAATTCCTTCAAATAGGGCATCAACCTTTAGGGCTTGTTTGGAACACAGGAATGTAAAACACAGGAACAGGAAAAAACGCAGGAACGGAGAAAACGTAGGAAAGAGAAAAGTGAGAAAACCACAGGAATCAAAAACAGAGGAATGAAGAACTTGTGCTATTTGGATTGCAGGAAATCTTTTGAATATTCACAATTCTTTATGGGACAAGAAAACAACCGTTGCACCATTTACTACTTGCACTAGCAATTATCATGTTCTGTTCCAAGTTTAGAAGCAGAGGATTCATGCATTCTCCTGCTTGTTAACAATCCTCGTGGTAATTTTTGTAACCATCACTTATCAATTAGCATTGATGGCAGAGGAGGCTGCCAAAGTGCAGGAGGAAGAGGCACCATTCAGATTTGATTTTCATTAGCTTTAATTCGTCATCCTCAGAGATTCGCGCCGCTTTTTTCCTTGGGCGCACAGCATGGCGGAAGGAGACACAACAGCGATAGCGAGCGGGCGAAGTTTCCTTTAGATCGGAATGGAGTTTTTCATTCCTGTGAAACATACATGCATCGATTCCTTTCCTTAGGAAGGGAATGAAACATTCCTGCATCCCAAACGTGTCGATGTCATTCCTTTCCTGAGGTACGCCATCCTGCAAAATTTCTTTGCCATTCCCGTGTTCCATATGGCCCCTTACTCTGCCCTAACATAGCAATCAGAGAGAAGCAATCAGAATCATAGTAAGATGGAGTGAATTATGGTCGGAGAGAGCCATATACATACTCCTTACAGTTCAAAATAGTTGTCGTTTTAAGGTTGTCCTAAGTCAAACTTTTTAAACTTTGACTGTAGATAATTTTTTATGTGTTAAGTTTTGAAATGTGAGAATGACATGAGTAGATTCACATTGAAATATTATTTCATAAAAGTACACTTCAATTATATTTTATTAATTTCTTATTAAAAAAAGTATTAGTCAAAGCTATATTTTGAAGGGGAAGGTATCTGGTGGAAACCAACTCTATCGTGCAAACTATGAAAACTTCAATCTGAGCCACACGATATTGATACAAGGGGGCGCTCAAGGGAGGTGAGAGGGGTGATTTGCAAAAGCGACTTTGCAAATCACCCTTCCACCTTCCCTGAGCTTGTAAATCATTCCTCCCACCTCTTTTGAGCGCATCTCTTAGATCAACATCGTGTGGCTCAGATTGAAGTTTTCAAAGTTTGTACGGAGAGTTTGGTTTCCACCTAATACGTTTCCTTTTTGAAGACCGTGTCAATGTCCAAAATGACAGTTTTTTTTGATACTGGAGAGAGTATTTTTTTTTTGAATGTTAGATGCATTTTTGAAAGCACTATTGGTAACACCGTAATACTAGTGCCAGCTGGTACGCACCCATACCCTGTCCGTTCGATCTGAATCGCACGGCGACCAGTAATCATTGACGCAAGGCGAGGCATAAACCTCTCTCTTCTCCCCGAGTCCCCGACGACGGTCCTCCCTAAGGGTCAGTTTGGATCCTTTGACAGGGCTTGCCTTGCCTGGATGGGCAAGAAAATGAGTGTTTGAATTGCTGGCTAGTTTTTCTCGTAACTTGTGCTGGCAAGTTTTTTCTTTACTAACCCAAGCTAGCCAATTTGGCTCTCTGGTGCTGGCAAGGCAAGGCTAACCTAGGCAGGCAAGGAGAGGCAAAGCTTGCTGAGTAACCAAACTGACCCTAAATTACTGCACTTTACCCTGGTCGCATCGCCGCCGCCGCCGAGAGACTGCTGCCTCCCCGTCGCCATGACGAGGAAGAAGAAAGCCCCGAAGAAGGAGAAGGACGACTCCGGCGCCAGGATTTACTCGATCGTGGAGGTGGATCCCGCCCTCGAGGATCCCCTGCTCCTGGACGCCATCAGGTACTATTCGCATCAATCGCCTTCGGCTCCTTGCCCGCCACCCGTTCGGCACAATGTTCGGGCGCCGTTTCCTCGTTGCGGGTTGCGAAAAGGCTCGACCTTGCTGTGGCATGATCCGATCTTTTCACCATGCATAGGGGGCGGGGCGTAGCTCTAACAATGGTGTGCGCCTTCCGTCTATATCAGTCTAGCCTCTGCGCGAAAGCTTTGGTTTTGCGCGAGATGGTCGCATGCGTGCTTGTTCTTGAGCATGGTTATTTCTTAGCCCATTGATTCCTTACACGCCGTACTCATATGTAGTAGCACAGATGATTGTGCTCTCAGTTACCACTCTAATTTGATCTGTCATCGATGGCTAGCGATTGCCGGCGAAATCTGTATGCATGGACCAATCTTGGTGTGACTGTTGTATTGGCCTCCCTGTGGCCACGATACTGCATTTTTGTTGTTATTCGAGAACAGGCACGATACCGCATTAGTGTCTGTTTCAGTTAAGCAAGATGCTTTCAGGCGGCTTGCGTAAGTAAATTTACCCCACGATGACACAGCTTTATAATGACACAGGGATTTGATTACATTATTTGATCTTGTTCTGTTTACTTATTCCATCACGAAGGGTTAGTGACGATAGGAATTTAGGTTGTAGATTCAGGTCAGCTACAGAGCCCGACTAAAATGTTTTGTACGAAATCTGGGTTGTAAAATTCTCTCTTCTTAATACGAAACGTGCCAAGCACGATCTTGAATTGAAAAAAAAAAGCACGAAGGGTTGACAGCATTTTTTAAACCAGTTTTCACGATCTCACTCCATACGTTCTTTGTTTATTAACAGATGCTAAACACAATTTTGGTATTGCCAATTTGCCATGCACATATTAATTTGATGAAGTATTGGATGTTTCCTAGTCATGTGATCACAGTTGCACGCATATTGGATTGCTATAATTAATCGCCATGCATGCACAGTTGATTCTCTTCAGTGTATCTGGTGACGTGCTGCCACGTACACTATCTATACTAGGCTTTTGGTGAATTAAGATGATGCATTTCACTTTCTATTCTTGTTTGATTCACTATGGAGAACCATCCTTAAATCAGGGTTTATATAGTGTTTCAAGTTATCTTTTTAATTTGTTGCACATGCACATAGAGTGCAAGGATTATTTACGGCGTAAGCCTAGGCTTCTTGTTGCAATCGTTTTTTTAAAGGAGTTTTGCTTGTTTGTATTCATGGTTGATTGATTTCTGCAATTCATCATTCGGAAACAATTCTTTATAGAGCGAATACCTTCCCCTTTTAACTTAGAACTGCAATGTTTGAGTCATAATTCTTCTTTGGACTAGGGTGATCAACTTTACCTTTTAACCTCAGATTTGTGGTGTTTGATTACATGTATTTTAAAACCTAGAAAGCAGATGTGTGGCAAAGGATCGGTAAAGACTGGGCAATTCAGCATTCCCAACGTATCCTATGTCCCAGGTCTGGGAGAGAACGTTATCTCGGTAAGCCAGCTCTCTGATAGTGGCTTCACAGTGATATTTGGCGCTGATGGCTTTACAGTTAAGAAGCGCCGAGATGGAACAGAAGCTGGCTCAGGCACGTATGGGGGGAATCAGTTGTTTTTCACCTGAATTCTCTCATGATTCCCATCAGCAAGTGACTATGTCTTTCATGAACTCCTTACCAAGTCTAAAGGAGATGGCACTTTTTTTTGTACGCTACAGCATAGAGGTGACTTACTATATATTGTATAACACCTCAGTTATGATGTTAAAGGCCCTTCGTCGTGCAGCTGTTAGAACTGTGAGATTTTAAGCTACCTTTATGTAAGATAATGAATCTGAAAGTGCTTTACGTACATGCTTGGGTCACTACTGGTGCATGCTTGATTTACCAAAGCCATAATATCGTGGCATGGATTACTTTTGATGAAAATGCAGATCATATTCTTGAATGGTTCACTCGGTCATTCTTTATTTAATGTTGCCGTTAATGCCATTACAAAGCATGATGTGTTATCTTTCGTGGTTTGGCGGTGCAGTGTTATCATGTGTGGTGTATTTGGGAAACTGGCGGTAGATACCAAAATAACATATAGGTTCCTATTCGCGACGTTGTACGTATGGGGTTTGGTATATCTGAAAACAGCACTACTGTTTTTAGGTCACTCCCAACAAGGATGCCATAATCAACAAGACATTTATGTGATTGTAGTAGCTTACACAATACATTGTTTCATTATTGTTGTCTTCAAAATACATGCAAGACACAAACCGTGGAAACATTAAGGTATACAATTTCATATCTATGAAACTCTTTTATCTCTCGTCTCCTTGCTCCTCTGTCACATCTGACATAATGTTCTTAAATGAGAATAAAATTTTATGATGCTTCATATTTTGATGCAAAAAACTTTTGGATTACCATATCAATTCGATCCATTTGTGGATAACGATAGGTACAACAATGCATCCATTTGACTGTTGAATATAATGGTAGCAAATCCCACCTTGCACAAGTTCATGTCATGCATTGTCTCCCATATAAATGAAAATCATATTTTGTAATACTCCGTCCTTCTAAAAATGCAAGCATTTTTTGATTTAGTGAAAGTCAAACATTCCCAACTTTGACTATACTAGCAAAAATATTATCAAGATCAATAGTATCAAAAATATTTATATATTTATCATGAAACCATCTACCATAATACACAACTCTTTCGAGTTGAAATTATTTATTTATACATATATTATTGGTTAAAATTGATAAAGTTTAACTTTAATCGAGCTAGAAATGTAAGCTGAGTAGCAGAGTGAATATGTAGTTAGATCCATTGGATCTAAATTGAATGGTGCAGAAGCTACGGTGGCCGCCGAATGTAGCACAAGGGAAATGCTTACACCTGTGTTAGCACTGCAGGCCCAGTTACTGCGGCCCATGAAGAGAAGTCCAGTACTCGTACACGCAGGCCCAATGTTCGCATCTCAGGCCCGGAGTGGGAGTGATGGCGTGCGTGAGTTTGTGTCTTGTAATATAAAGAGAACAGAGGAGAGCGGAGAGGGTATCGAATATTGTACCAGTTAAACTTGTTCTTCAATCCAGTCCCTCTTCGATCCCCAATCTCTTCTCTGTTCTTCCTAGTTCTTCAGCTTCGATCTCGAAGCTGCTAACAATTGGTGTCAGAGACAGCAGGTCCTTGGATCTGGAGGTTAACCACCACTTCTTACCCGCCAGGCTAAGATGGCCGAGGCCATGGAACCCAACTTGAAGCTGGCGTTCGAGACACAGACGAAAGCAATCTTCACCGAGCTGGATAAGCGCTTTGAAGCCCGCGACGAGAAGTGGGAGAAGCGGGTCGGAGCTCTCGAATCGGCGTCGGCAGCGTCATCGTCGTCTCCTGTTCCGGTCGCCCTGCCAATCGACGCAGCCGCAACCAAGTCCGAGATCGATGCCGCTGAGGCGGCGCACATGAAGTCTCTCGACGCGCTGGTGGCGGAGCGCTTGGACAAGTACGAAGCGGTGGCTACAACACGCGTCGCGGCCCTCGAGTCGGCGGCGGCCGCGTTCGAGTCCTGGAGGCCGCGCATCGAGTCCGCGGTCGACGACACCAAGCTCACCGTTGACTCCGTCAAGGTTGAGCTCACCAAGTACCACGCTACATGGGATCGAGAGCTGCGGGCATCCAACTCCACCAAGCCCAGCCTCTTCGGTGACTTGTCGGCACCCGAGCGCCCACCTGCCGGAGTACAGGCCGACGGCCCTCATGGGCACCGCGTCGATTCTCAACCCCGGGACTATGAGTATGGGTCGGTCTTCACCCACACTCATGTCCCGGACAAGGGTACGCCCGATCTCGAATCCCACCGTTTTTCACGTTTGTTTGGATCTCCGCATGACCGCTTCCCTAGCCGTTCTGGAGGATTTTTGGGGCAACTTCCGAAATGCATTTTCCGAAGTTTGATGGGGAAAATCCTAATCTCTGGAAGTCCCGTAGTGAAAGCTATTTTGATATGTACACGGTAGATCAGGCAATTTGGGTTAAAATTGCTTCTATGCATTTTGAGGGATCGGCGGCTCGTTGGTTACAGTCTGCAGAGAAAAAACTTGCTAGCGTGGATTGGGGTGGATTTTGTACCATGGTTTTAGATCGTTTTGGGCGCGACCAGCATGAATTCTTGCTCAGGAAGATGTGTCAGATTAAACAGTCTGGCACAGTAGCTGATTATGTTGAACAAATCTATGAGCTTGTTTATCAATTGCATGCCTATCAGTCTACTTCAGATCCTTTGTTCTATACTGTGAAGTTTATTGATGGTCTGCGCGATGATATCAAATCTGCTGTTACTATTCAGCGCCCATCGGATTTGGATACTGCTTGTGTTCTTGCTGCTCTGCAGGAAGAGGTGGCCGACCCTGTCAAGAGGAGAGATTACAAATCTTGTTCAAGTAAATTTGAATCCCCCAATGCTCACAAGTTCTCCAACAAGGGTCCTCATCCATTATTGCCTCCCCCTAAGAGTGACAAAGGCAACCAGAATGTGATGGCTACTGAGAAGAAATTTCCTGAAGCAGCAAAAGGATCTACCCCTTGGAAAAATTGGAGGCACTCAAAGCTTATCGTATTGCTCGTGGTCTCTGCAAGTTCTGTGCAGAGAAATGGGTGAGGGGTCACAAATGTTCTGAAGCTGCTTTGCATGTCATACAGGAAGTTTGTGGCTTATTCAATATTGATTTCACTGATGGTAACTCTGTTGAAGATACCAGTGAGCATCAAGATACTGAATTATTCATGTGCTTATCTCATGCTGCTGCTACTGGTTCTCCTGCCGTCAGAACCATGAGGTTTTATGGTAAAATCCAAAATAATGAGATACTTATTCTCGTTGATTCAGGCAGTACACATTCCTTTTTGAGCTCCAAGGTGGCATCAAACTTATCTGGAATTACCAGGCTGTCTCAAGATGTTAAGGTAACTGTGGCTAATGGAGAAGTTCTTTCTTGTGAATCTCACATTGCTCAAGCTGAATGGTCCATTCAGGAATTTACATTTACATCTGACTTGAGGATTTTGCCATTGCACTGTTATGACCTAGTTATTGGTATGGATTGGTTGGAAATGCTCAGTCCCATGAAAGTTCATTGGAAAAATAAGTGGATGTCCATTCCTTATGGTGACTCTTTATATTCTTACAAGGCCTCACACCTGATCTTCTGCCATCTACTCTTATTCAAGTGTTCAATGTGCAAGGAGATATTGATCAAGTATCTGATTCTCAGCAGTTTCCTATAGAGATACAGCAGCTCTTACACAAGTTTGCCTCTGTGTTTGAGAAACCTAATTCTCTGCCACCAAGAAGAGCCTGTGACCACTCAATTCCTCTAGTTCCTGGAGCTAGGCCTGTAAACATCAGATCCTATCGTTACCCTCCTGCCCTCAAATCAGAAATTGAAAAGCAGGTTCAGGAAATGCTGGAGAGTGGCCTTATCCAAGCAAGCACAAGTGCTTTCTCATCACCTGTGCTGATGATTCCCAAGAAAGATAAAACTTGGCATTTTTGTGTCGATTTCAGACACCTCAATGCACTTACACTAAAGAGCAAGTTTCCCATACCTGTTATGGAGGAGATATTCAACGAATTGGCTCATGCTTGTTGGTTTTCTTCCCTGGATTTAAGAGCAGGCTTTCATCAAATAAGACTGCAGGCAGGTGAAGAATATAAAACTGCCTTTTCTACTCATGAGGGCCACTTTGAATTTAAGGTTTTGGCATTTGGGTTATCTGGTGCCCCTGGTACTTTTCAAGGGGCTATGAATGCTACCCTCAAACCTCTTCTTCGTAACTGTGTGATTGTGTTCTTTGATGACATATTGGTTTATAGCAAGACCTTTGAAGATCGTTTATCTCATCTAGAAGCTGTTCTCACACTTCTAACTCAGGACAATTGGAAACTGAAGTTGTCTAAATGTACCTTCGCTCAAAGGCAGATTTCCTACTTGGGTCACATTCTTAGTGAGAAGGGTGTAGCTACTGATCCTAGTAAGGTATCTATAGTGGTAAATTGGCCTGTGCCTGTTAATATTAAAGAACTTCGTAGCTTCCTGGGTATGGCTGGATATTATAGGCGTTTTGTGAAAAATTTTGGAGCAATTTCCAAGCCTCTGTTGGTCGTTTGTACGGACCTAACTTATATACCGCAAGTGGACGGTGTACGTTGTAGCTTTTTCCCGCAGAAGAGTATTCCAAGGTTTAATCGAATCCACAGAGACCAATGGGAATTAAGCAGGATTATCAGTAAAAGAGTTAGCCAGGCTTTCTAGTGAGCATGAGCGTGAGTTTTGGAAAAGTCGGGGGATGTGCCGATTGGCACAGCCAGTGTGCCAGTCGGCACGGAGGCTGAATTGTCCGAGTGTTGCTAGAACAGCATAAGGAACCTGATTAAATCACGGGGTAAGTTAGCCAAAGTCTGCTAGTTGAGATCGTAACCAAAAAGCCTAATTAAATAGCATCATAAACGGATTCACTTGATTATTGATAACCGAAGATCGGCAGGATGAAACCCCTTTTCGTCGAGCCCTGTCACGACCAATCCTCCTTAATCGGTAGCCTCCGACTCTACACATCATCTCAAGGATCTCGCATATTCCAGCGAGTTGAGGTACAGAGACAATATGCAATTATGACGCATTACAAGATCCTGATATTAACTTAACCACAATGGAGATAGTGAGAGATTGAATCTCTCACCTCTTATTGCCACCACAGTTAGGATAACATCTAATACTTAGTCGTCACTAAGCGTAGGAACAAGTGCATATAAAGACCATAAAATCCAGGCAAGCAATAATCAAAACCATTCATCCACATATTATACTTTGATAATACATAGTACAAGATACATCACCATCTAGTAGGCCTACCTTGATGTGGATCACCTCTTAGTACCAGCGGTTCTTGATCTAACAACTAGAGAACATGAAGAACGGGGCAAGCCCCGGTGGCTCTAAACTTACTAGCTGTGTTGTCCCTCTGGCGGCCGATCCCGAAACCCTAGGGCTTTTATAGGTTTATATAGGGCTGTGCTTCGAAAAGGAAAAGGATTCGGGAAGAGAGTCCTTGTGGCGATCGGCACAGAGGCCGTGCCGATCGGCACATCTCGTGTCCAGCTCGGTCTCCTCTCTAAGTCGGTTCCAAAGTCGCTTCCATGTGGGCCTTCCAATCAGTTTTCTTCGAGATCAAGTCTTGCATTGCTCTTTTAAATCTTTGAGTATCTTTTATCTTTTCGTGACGAATATCTCCCAAGATTGCTTTGGATGACTTCCTTCTAATCAACTGAATGGTGGGCCAGCCTTGGAGTCCCTTGTGCCGGTCGGCACAAGGCTGTGCCGGTCGGCACAGCAAGCCTTTTCTGCTGCTCTTCTTCTCTTCAGGTCCAGATCAGCCACAATGCCCAGAATATCGTCCTTTTCATCTGTTTCTGCAATAAATCTCCAGAACGACATATATACAAATATGGTGCTATTATCAAGGGTTAATGGCCTATAATAATGACATTTATACTCTAAATAAGGCGCAATTGTCATATAAAATAGTATGTTAGAAATCGCCAACAGCCTCTAACCAACTTACTCAAGAAGAACATCCAGTTTATATGGACTAGTGAGCATGACAATGCATTCCAGGTTTTGAAATTGGCACTCAGTTCTGCTCCTGTGTTGGCTATTCCTGACTTCTCAAAACCTTTTACTGTGGAAACTGATGCCAGTGGACTGGGCATCGGAGGTGTGCTTATGCAGTCTGGTCACCCCATAGCTTATGTCAGCAAGCCATTGGGGCCTAAAACACTGGGATTATCTACTTGTGAGAAGGAGTATTTGGCTATACTCCTGGCTGTGGAGCAGTGGAGGCATTATCTCCAATATAGTGAATTCACAGTACTGACTGATCACAAGAGCCTTTCCCATCTTACAGAGCAAAGACTGAATACACCCTGGCAACAAAAAGTATTTACTAAGCTGCTGGGTCTTCAATATAAAATTGTGTATAAGCAAGGTGCTGAAAACAAAGTGGCAGATGCCTTATCCAGAAGACCTCACCATACTCCAGAAGTTCAAGTTGCAGCCATGTCTGTGAGCCTCCCCAAATGGCTTGATGAGGTAATTGCTAGTTACAGTCTGGATGACAAAACAAGTAGTATTGTGCAGGCCTTGTCTGTCAACTCTGCTGCAGTTCCTAATTTCTCTATGCAATCTGGAGTATTAAGGTACAAAAACAGAGTTTGGGTGGGGCCTGATATCAACTTGCAGAACAAAATTATTGCTGCATTACATGGTAGTGCAGTAGGAGGGCATTCAGGTATACCAGTAACTACTCGAAGAATCAAACAATACTTTGCCTGGACTGGTATGAAAGCAGCTATTGCCTCTTATATCAGATCATGCAGTATTTGTCAGCAAGCTAAGCCTGACAGGACCAAGTATCCTGGCCTTCTCCAGCCATTAGCTATACCATATGTTCCTTGGAATACAGTTTCCATAGATTTTGTGGAGGGGTTGCCAGTATCTGGTGCAAAAGACTGTATACTGGTGGTGGTAGATAAGTTAACCAAATATGCCCATTTTGTTTCTCTCAAGCATCCCTTCACAGCAACAATAGTAGCTCAAGCATTCCTGGACAATATATATAAATTGCATGGCTTGCCTTCAACAATTATCTCAGATAGGAACAGAATATTTACTAGTAATATGTGGAAAGAGTTATGCACGCTAGCTGATATTCAGTTGCGGATGAGTGTAGCTTACCACCCCCAATCTGATGGGCAAACTAAGCGTGTTAACCAATGCATGGAAACATATCTTCGTTGCTTTGTGCACTCTTGCCCGGCCAAGTGGCTTCAGAGGTTACCACTAGCAGAACATTGGTATAACACTTCTCTGCATTCAGCATTGAGTTGTTCTCCCTTTGAAGCCCTATATGGCTATGCTCTGTTGGTATTTCTTACACCAAACAGAAAACACCACCTTAGGCTGGTTAGGCCTAGAGTGAATATTCCCGGTTCGACGCCAGAAATACCTGGGGTTAAGTTACTTGCTTAGGATACATAATAATCCACAACTAGCAACGAGTGTCAGAAATGTATTATTAGTATCTAATCATAAAAGATAATCAGCAAGCGCACGGATAACCCGTTGTAGCATTTCACCCGAGAGTATTCTAGGGTATCGTTATTTATATTTTCCCAAAGGAAGACGTGATTGACAAGTGTGTACCTATACTCATGGTGTTACAAATGATAGATCATAACCAATATCCAAATGCAGGGGTAAGGCAATAAATGGATAAAGGATAGTGCGACACACACAGCAGGCAGTTCCACTCTCTGATAAAAGGCGAGAGGCGACTCTAAGCTAAGGTTAAGTAAGAAGAACTGCTACTCCTAATGTACATCATCAAGTAGTGTGCATAGCATCTACCTGTAGCCTAAGCTGCACACAAGCCAAGACTAAGCTGTTCTACTGCCAGCCATCATCGGGAGATCCAACGATCAGAGTCTGCCCCAATCTCCGGATATTTCATATATACTCCTACGCTATACCCGAACGTGGAGGATTACAAAGGACGGACAGGGCTGTCACCACCTGCCGCCTACCTCTACAAACCGTGGGGCACGAACACGCATCCAAAGGTGGAAAGGAAGCCCTAGCACCATGCTAGCGTAACTAACCACAACTCTAGATCCCTCGAGGCACCTCGCAAGGCGATAAACCTAGAGCACTCTTGCAAGACAATGGACCCGATGACTAAGCAAAAGGAACAACTAGATCTAGCGAGCGATTACTTAGACAAAGGATCAAAGCCAGCACCACGTTATGCATAAGCGTTCATCGCTCAAGAACGAGCGACGAACGATGAACGATGAAGAACGATCATCGATAACCGATGATCGAGTATGAACGAACGACGAACGAACGATGAACGATCATGAACGAACATCGATGAACGATGAACGAACATGAACGAACGAAGAACGTTCATCCAAGATCAAGGATGAACGATGAACTAGCATAGGCACATAACAACTACAAGAGCGATGATATTCCATTGATAAATAAATAAGTCTTACAAAGAGAGTAAAAGGATACAAGGGAATATACCCTAAACTCTCCAACGGACTTGGGAGCCAAAAGGGCAGCCCAACTACTCAGCCTAAGCCTAACTAGAGAGCCCCTAGCTCTGGATGTGTGGAGGAGGGAATGAGCCTCTTGTGTTGTGTGTCTTGAAAGGAGGGGGGTACCCCTTTATTTATAGCCTCCCAAAGGCGGTGGAGTTGAGGCGGTTCCAGATATTTTGGGCATTGATTGCAGGTGGAACCGACCTCCTGAAGTCAGTTGCAAACCGCCATAAAAAGATGGACCTAGGTATTGGGGTCGGCCGACCTGGCCCTGGCCCCTCCTGGGCTGGGCTTTGGCAGGTGCCTTCTCCTTGGCCTGTAGGCCTCTTGTCTAGGTGCGTGGCCTCAGTTAATGTTCTGGTAGGTTCTGGGTCTTTAATCCTTGAATTATATTCCCGCGCCGAGCGTCATTTGATGGAAATGTTGGAATCGTCGCCTTGGGGCCTGTTTACACCTGGAAATCCCTGTTTTCCACTTGCACATCCAAATCTAGAGGTACACGTGGAAATAGGTTATTTGATAACAAAATGCAAGTAACAAGTGTTGGTTCTTTCTTATTTATAGAGCTAATTGACGGTCAAAAACTGGGTCTAAGGACCGTCAATATGCTCCTCCTCAAAGTGGCATTCAGTCCAGTGCCGATTGTTTAGTCCCAAAGCTATCTGACTGGCTGAAAGAACGTGCATTGATGCTGGATGTGATTAAGCAACATCTCGCAAGAGCCCAAGAGCGCACGAAGCGACAAGCTGATAAGCACCGCTCTGAACGTCTCTTTCAAGTGGGTGATCTCGTTTATCTCAAGTTGCAACCCTATGTTCAGTCATCATTGGCTCCTCGTACTAATCAAAAGCTCTCCTTCAAATTCTTTGGGCCTTTCACGATTCTGTCTCGTATTGACACAGTTGCTTACAAGCTTAGCCTTCCTACTGATTGTTCAGTCCACCTAGTATTCCATGTATCACAGTTGAAGCAAGCAGTTTCACCATCAGTGCAGGTATCTTCTTCTCTACCTGATGATTCAGTTTCGCTGCAAATTCCTATCAAGGTCCTCAAGAGAAGAGTTGTTACTCGTGGAGTAGATACTGTTGCTCAAGGTTTGATACAATGGTCCCGAATGCCGCCGGAATTAGCAACCTGGGAAAATTTGGAATATCTCAAGCAGCAGTTTCCTCGTGCGTCTGCTTGGGGTCAAGCAGGTTCTTATCGGGGAGGGGATGTTAGCACTGCAGGCCCAGTTACTGCGGCCCATGAAGAGAAGTCCAGTACTCGTACACGCAGGCTCAATGTTCGCATCTCAGGCCCGGAGTGGGAGTGACGGCCTGCGTGAGTTTGTGTCTTGTAATATAAAGAGAACAGAGGAAAGCGGAGAGGGTATCGAATATTGTACCAGTTAAACTTGTTCTTCAATCCATTCCCCCTTGGATCCCCAATTTCTTCTCTGTTCTTCCTAGTTCTTCAGCTTCGATCTCGAAGCTGCTAACAACCTGTGACCCGTCCAAGGCTCCAAACCCCACAGCCGACACGGGGCTTCCACCACAGTAGGCTAGTTGCCTCGCTCGCCTCGCCCATCGCCGTCGCCGTCGGAAGACACCCCTCCGCTCCCGCAATGTCGTCGTCGTCTCCGCCCGCTGCGGCGAAGAAGGAGGAGGTGGGCGGGAGGATCTGCTCGGTGGTGGAGGTGGATCCCTCCAGCTTGGACCCGCAGCTCCTGGAGGCCATCAGGTATACGTGCTTGTCTTCCTTCGCTTGCTAGCCGTTCGGTGAAATGGGCCAAGAACCTGCTGTTGTTGTCCTTGTTGCGAAAAGATTCGATCTTTTGCCATGAGGAGGGCAAGGACGGGAGGGCGCCCAACATGCCCCCTCCTAGTTCATGATACGCTGTTAGCCATGCTGTTGTTCAATCTATCTTGTTCACGCTTGGCGATTGGCGAGTGAAAGCGCTCGTTTTTTTTTTTTTTGGTCACGAAGTACAGTATTTATGCGTGCTTCTTGGCCATGGCTTCTCGTTCCACCGATTCCTAAGTGGATGGCACCGATAGTTGGGCGGCCTGTTGCCTTGGTTTGATCTGGTATGTGTGCGGAGCTGGAGGGCGCCCACAAAATCTTTGTTCCTATCTTCGCGTGATTGTTCTAGTTGTCGGAGTCGGACCCCCCTTTAATTTTGGTTTCAGTAATCACCATGTTTTCATGCAGCAGATTTATACTACCTTGTCAAAGAAATGGGATGCCAGCTCATCACGAGATTTGTTATTCAAGTTGTTCACTTATTTCAGCCTGATAATCTGACATTATGATATAACTCTGTTTCCAATCCAGTGTTTGACCAATATTACTTGTTAATTTGATAGTGCCATGAATTGATGTTCTGAAACCACTGGGATGTTTCCCAGCCATATTTGCACTAAACTAGATTGGCAGTTCTTGATCATCATGCATTTACCAGTGACTGGATTCTGTCTGCACAATGTACTGCCTCTTGTTTTATTTTTGTGACATTGGTTACTGAAAAATCGATAATACAAGAAAACCGGAGGGTGAAGTTTTCTAGTTGATAATGTGCTCGTGCTTTGTACCAATTTGTTTGTGAATTAACAATGCTATTTCACTTTCTGTCCTTGTTTGTTCCATTATGGAAGCTATGTCATGTTTTTTAGCGATTACGATCCATATTGGTGTACATAAGCTGTCATAATGTTATGCCTATTCTTTTACTCTATCATTTCAAAGGACCTCTGTTTGTTCATGATCATGATTACCTTTAGTCATCACGGCGAAAGACTGATAACTGACTTGACTTTGCTTGTGCATCGGTTAAAAGAAACGGATTTAGACTTTTAGTTTCCTGGCGAGAGTCGATTTGAATATTGTCCTTCCCTGATGCTTATACATAAACTCTTAAGTATTACTTCTGAATGCCAAATAAACTGGGACGGAGGGAGTGTATAACAATGAGTCTTACCATGTTTATGTGACTATGTTTACTACATACAAGTTTTTGTATGATTTTTCTTGAAAACGCTACACCATGTTCCTAGCATTTCCGTTAAGGTGGATGTCGGGAGTTTCGGTATATACTGCTGGGCCTCCCCTTCATTATTCCCTTAGAAAAAGAACATTTAAGAAAAGTAAAGCTTTGTTCTTTGAGAAAAGAAAATGCCCTTTCCCTTCTAGTTGCTCAGGGTCTTCCAGTAATATTTGTAGTGCCTCTTTCTGGACTGAAAACAAGTAAGATCGATACTAGTTCTAAGTTCCCCTTCTTGACAAGATGTATGTAGCTCAATATGGAATCAAGTTTCCCCCTGCTGTATTGACTTGTACAGATCTCTCTATTTAAGTTGTAGTTTGCAACCAACATTTATTCAGTTCCCAGTTCCTAATTTTTCCTTGCTCAATCGATGTTTTATTATGTACATCTTAGGGAGAAGAACAAAGATGCCTTGACGTATGTCCTTGATCCCAGTCGTGGACACTCACATATCAGCAAGTTGAATACAGCCGGTGTAGCCTGGTACCTCACCACTGCTGGTTCTCATCATGTGACTGGTAATCTTGACCTGCTGACTGATATTACTCCAGTGTCTGACCGCTGGGTACGAGACATTCTAGGGGTAGGGCCACGTTGCAAGTCCTAGCCCGTGGATCAGTGAACAGCAATGGGATTGTTCTCCAAGATGTTTGGTATGTTCCAGGGGCTGTCATGAATGTTATATCTAGCCTCCAACTTGGTCTGACTGTGAATTGCAATGCTGGCGCGTGTTCACTCTTACATCCCAATGACAACACAGTGGTTGGAAAAGCTCATACTGGGGATTGTGGATTGTTGGAGGTGGACTTCATCAATCTCAGTAGGTATACAGACTGCCATAACTTGAAGTTCATGTATCGATATTTTAATTATACTACAAGATAAGAGTGACATTTGAATCAGAAATGATCAGAAATATTTTAACAATACTGTGGTACTTTTATGAACAACCCGCTACTTCATTTTTTTTCGTTTTGCTGAATCATGGAAATGTAAATTACCAAGCAAATATGACACATCAGTTGCTGCATCAATTTTTAGTTCTGATATTTTACTAAGTGCAGACTCATATTATTTCAAGATAATGCTAGTTGTTTTTTATCTGTCTTGTCAGTGGAGCTGCCTGGTGCATCGCTTCCAATGTGAGTCAGCACATGACAGGCAATCTGGAACTCCTCGCTGACTTTAACCCTATCCGACCAAGCTATACAGTACAGACTCATACCGGGGCAAGGCTGCAGGTCTGTGGCAAAGGATCAGTGAAGACTGGGCAATTCAACATTCCAAACGTATCATATGTTCCAGGTCTAGGTGAGAACATAATCTCAATTTGCCAGCTGACTGACACTGGTTTCTCTGTGACATTTGGCGCTGATGGCTTTACTGTTAAGAAGCGCAATGATGAAAAAGTAGTTGGTTTGGGCTCTTATGGTGGGAATCAGCTGTTTCACCTGGATTCTCTCATGATTCCTACAAGCAAATGATCTTGTATTGCAATGAATCTTCTCATGAACTTCTGCATCGAATCTTCTCACTATATCTTAGACTACTTATGTTACTAACGCCTGTGTTCATCCTGCAAGACCATTTATCGTACCTTTTATGTAATTTAGTAAATCTATGGGAAATGATTTAAGTATATGCGTGAGTTGCTGTTGCACAAACGCCACCGTTTCCTTGTTTCAGGTATGTGTGAATCATACAACAGGATCATGCCTCTGTTTTTCCTTTTCAATGAAATTGCTGGATCACTTAATTGGCCATCGGCATAGTGCTGCATTAAGAATTGCTTGGTCCAAACGACAGCTATTTTCTTCTATCTGCCGGATTTTTGTGGTTGAGGTCTGGTTGTACACCTCTATCTCTATGGCAGCAAATTTCAGAGCAACTGGCGAATCTTGTGAGATTCAGTGAACTGCGTGTGATCCTGAAATGGACGTTCACGTAAAGGTAAGGTATCACCAACTGTAAAATGAAACAATTACTGTCCACCGTCGACGGATCCATCATTTTCTGAACTTGTGCACTACTAGAGGCAAGTTCAGGTTTCAGCATCAGGACCGTTCAGTAACTTCTGCACTACTAGGCAGGTTCTGGTTTCAGCATCAGGACCGTTCAGTAGCACGGATCGAGTCAATTCCTTGTAAATGCTCAATCTATCAGCACCCCGCAGTGTCGATGTATATCCTTGTAGATTCCTACTGCTATCAATTAACCTCACGTACAAAGGGCTTCCTAGTTCCCAGTCCTGTGTGCGCGCGCGTGCATTTTGTTACTTGCTTGGTGGGCATGATCCCAGCTAGATGGCTTCCTCCAGTTTCAACTAATTCTGTTATCTGCATGCATTATTTCTCGTCCGATGTCGGAGAACCAGCAGGTCGTTTTGAGCAATACAGCCTGGGTACTGGCATGTGGACTACTCCAGCCAGCGATGGAGTCATTGCAAAGATACCGCCACGGAGCCCGCATGCCCTGATCCATTATATCTTTACTTATTGCCGACGTAAATATTGGAACAAAGAACTCATGTACTGCAGAGAGCTTATTTGGTCCATAAAGCTAAATCGTTGTTTTGGGGTTTGATGTTTTACTTGCCTTTGTAAGCAACCTGTACATGTTGCTGTCGTAGGAAAGTGTAAGCCTCACCTTGATAGATGATCGATGTCAGTTGTTGGTTTTTCTATCACATTTTTTTTCTATTCAGATTTTTTTCCTGTCGTGGTGGTGTTGTTTAAGTCCTCTTCTGTTGTTGTTGTTTTTTTTTTTTTTTTTTGCGAACAACTCTTCTTCTGTTGTTTCTAAGTGTTCAAGTAAACTACACCACCTAATCCGTTCCTCATGTACTTGTCCACTTTCTGCGTTGGACCTAATTTTTCGTCACTTGAATTAATTGTAAGTACATTGGTAGAGTGCTACAATTACAGGATAATTAACCCAGCTATATCTATCCTGTACATCCACTCCCGAAAGAGAATGCACGTGTTAGCAGTACACCACTACACCTAAGGAGAATTCATCGAGATCGTAAAAACAATAGCTCAGCAAATCCTTGGTACAACCACAGCAAAACTCTGTATGTACTTATCACGGGCACAGCGGAGCTAGCTAGCACACCACGACGGTATGAACAACAGAAAGTGGAATATATACGTGTAGCAACAGCATGCAAGTGGAAGATGCGGAACAGCAAATCTAGGAATAAGTGTACCGGGAGAAGTGGAAGAATGGTCTATCCATTAATTAAAAAATCGATACTGTAATCCTGCGCAACTTCCTCTTTTGGCCCGCGTCGCTCGGTCACGAACGGCTCAGGAGGCGACCCGAAACCCTAGCCGCCACCCTCCTCATCCCCTCTTCTTTCCCTCGCCGCCACCATCTTCTGTTTCCTGTGTGATCTGTGTCTGCTTTTGCTTGACCGATCACATATGGAGACTCTGTAAAGTTTTGCTTTTCTTCTTTTCCTTTTGTTTGCTTCGGCATGTATTTTCGGCATCTTTTGGTGCTTTGCTTCTCTACTAATATAATCGTCCACTATGTGGCTTTCAAAAAAAAAATTGATACTGTTAATAAATATTCATTCATTGATTGTTTGCAAACACATTTGCATGACTATCATCTCCAAAGAACAGCATGCAAGTTGCATTGTTTTTCCTTTATCCTCCCCAGGGCAGGGCACTATAATAATAATAATAATAAAAAGTTGTGCCTAACCGCTTCGTCTCCGTCGCGGCGGGGCCCTGCCAACACCCATCGTCCACCGCCGCCGCAGGAAGCTCGCGGACCGCCTCGTCCGCCATTGGGAGACGACCCCACACGACAAATAAATGCGTGGACGCGCAGTCTTTATCTGGCCACACAACAATGCGTGTAACGGAACAAGATAAAGTGCCAGCCTGCCAGGTCGGTCATGAGATACATCGTTCCCGGATCCGAAACTACGCCATCGGTCATAGCTTTTGTTCCAAAAAAAAAAAAAAAAACCCTAGTCGCCAAGGGCATGTCCCCGCATCACAAACGATCGCCCCGCCACGGCGGCCACCACCAGGCACCAGCCCCCTCCCCTCCTAAGGCATCTCCGAGCTCGTCGCCGCGCTCCTCCTCCGAGTGGATCCCTCGTCGTACGTCACCAGTCCGTGCACGCGTCCGGCGTCCGGTTCTGGACCTCGATAGATCGTCGTCCGCCAAAGCCGGACCAAACGCCATCCCGGATCCGATCGATCCCCTAGAAGTCCTCCTCAGGTACACATGCTGCCCTCGTATTAATATTTGCTCTGTGATGTTTGTTCCACTGTGTCGTCCCATTGGGAATTGCATTGCATACATGACGACACGATTGTTCAATGCCTATGAAATCGTGGCAGCCGTGCGTTGCTTTTACATTCTGCCTGTTCCTGCTCTCTCCGTAATCCTTGAGCGAGAGTTCTTGTATGTAAGAATTAAGAGATCATTCACTACGGGAAAATCGAAATTTGCTGAGTGTCCGAAACTTTGCCGAGTGTTTTTTTACATGCACTCGGCAAACAACGTCTTTGCCGAGTTAAAAAAAAAAAAACACTCGACAAAATAAATTTGCCGAGTGTCAAAAATAATACACCCAGCAAAGTTATCTTTGCCGAGTGTTTGTTTTTTTAACTCGGCCAACCATGTTTTGAAACCCTAAACGAATTCAAAATAAAAAATATTGAACTACAAAGTTGTATAACTTCTCAAGATTTACAACTCTTATTCGGATCATTTTTTGATTCAACAAAGTTATAGTCAAATTGTTCACAAAATCTACATCTCTGGTATAGTTTCATAAAACCTATAAGAGAGATATATAAGATTTGTTAACAATGTTACTACCATTATGTCGGATGAATAAATGACCAAAATAAAAGTTGTATATCTTCAGATGTTATACAACTTTGTAGTTTAACACTTTTTAATTTAAATTAATTTTGCTAACGAAAAGTACATTTGAAGTTTGAATTTCCTAAATTTGAAAGTCAAATTTTGTAAACCACCACGGATGGAGAAATTACCAATACAAAATTTGTAGACCTTGACGAAATCTAAAACTTTGTAGTTGACAACTTTTGTATTTGAGATTGTTTAATATCTCAAATTAAACGCATAAAGAGAACAAGAAAACACATGTGCCACGTCAGCGATCCATTCTTTCAAAATCGTGGCCTCCCATTGGTCCCAAAAAAAAGGGGCCTGTTTGCGTATCACCCGGGCAGTTTTCTTCCTTCCGCCACTCGAATTTTCTGGCCACACGATCAAGATCCAGCGGCTTAACTTCATCTTCAACCTCCAGCCTTTCTTCATCCATCCCGAGCTCCAGCGACCTCGCCGCCGCCCCGCGTGCCGCCGCCCAGCCTCGGCGGGCTAGGGCTTCCCTGAGCTCCGCGCACCCGGAGCTCCAGCGAGGCCCTAACCCACCGAGGCAACGCCCTCCGGCCACCTCCTGCCGCCGCTGTCGTCCTCGCCCCGCCCTACCCTGGCCCAACCGCCATCTCCCGCCGCCCGCTCCGGCGGCGTCCCCGCCGTCTCCGCCTCCGCCTCCGCCGTCTCTCCGCCACCACCGCCTGGCCGGCCTGCTCTCCCCCCCCCCCCTCTTCTATGTTCGGCGAACACCAGTGAGCCCCAACAATCCCCAAATCCTAAGACACCAATCCGTCGGAGTTCATGCCAGAGATGGGGAAGGTGGTCGGAGACCCGCCGGAGATGGAGAAGAAGGAGCAAAGGAGTAGTCAAGCGGCTGCAACAAAAATCGGGTGCGAGAGCTCTCTCAAATGCCTGGGTGGAGTTTAGCAATCCCAAAACAAAACACCCGGATCCCTCCCCAAATAACCTCCACTGCATCTCCTTCCACCTCTCACTCATCTCTTTTTTTTCTCTCTCTCTCTCCTCTCTCTCTCTCTCGCATCTCTCTCTCTCCCAGGCAGCGGCGGCGGAGGCCCTTGGCCGGCAAGGGGCGGCGGCGGAGGAGGCCCCTAGGCCATCCCGGGGCTGCGGTGGCGGAGGCCCCCCAGGCCAGCGAGGGTCGCGCGCACGGTGACGGGCAAGGGCGCGCGGGACGACGAGGAACGACGGCGCCGGCGTCCTCGCACGGAAGAAGCTCTAGGTGGCGCCGCACGAAGCCGGGGTCCTCCACGACGGCGCGCCACGGACGCCGCTCCATCCGTAGGGGCGCGCCGGCCCTGTCCTCCTCCATTCCATGTGCTGGATCCCTAATGGCTGGGAGGTGGAGCGTCGAGGCAAGCTGATGTGAACTAGGGTTCCCGATCTTCCGAAAGGTTCAGATAAACAACGATTTGGCGGAGAATTGACACAAATCGATCCGGCTTCCAAACAACACGTTCCGAACCCCGCAATCGCAGCACCACCTCTCCTCTGGTTATCGACCGATGTTACATGGTCGACCTCGCCAAGAAGGCTAATCCTTGCCTGCGAATCGAAGAATACAAGCAAGAACAAGAAAGAATGCAACCAAATTGCAGATATATGATTAAACTCACAAGTTGGGGTCTCACAAACCGATGAACGGCGAAACTGTTCTTGACAGAATAATCTAAGCAAAACCCAACCCTAACTTGGGCGGCGGCTACTGATGATATAGGGTTTAGGGCGTGCAACACCCCTGGACGCGCCTCTAATGGGCTCCAACACGATACAAAGCCCAAAGGCCAAATTACGGCGGCGCAGCACCGAGACAGAT
The DNA here is from genome assembly GCA_012490785.1 of Eragrostis nindensis. Classification (NCBI taxonomy): domain Eukaryota; kingdom Viridiplantae; phylum Streptophyta; class Magnoliopsida; order Poales; family Poaceae; genus Eragrostis; species Eragrostis nindensis. Next base: position 22,101 of record JAAXCT010002048.1, read on the forward strand.
TCTGGACGTCAACTTGTTTCGACGATTCCCGATGATTCTGGACGAATTTGGATATGAGACTGGTGCCATTGGAAAGGTGATCAAATTATCTTTCCGTACATATAAAGAACGTCCAAAACCGAGCCCGTATGCGACCTGGGCCACCGTTTTAGTGCAGACTGTTCCTGGACTCCGAAACGGACTCGAAGTCGACTTGGATTGGGCCGAACTTGACATGGACGCCCTTGCTGGTCCCTCCACGCCTCCAAGCTCCTCTCCAGCTATCTCGTCATCATCACCATGGTTCCTAACAATAATTAAATCATTAGGTATCATTTTATTCTTAAAATCATGCATACAAAGCATTAGGAACGAGCTCACCCATAAATAAATTCTCGTGCATAATTTCTAGTGATTGGACCATGCATATACAACGGAGGAGCTTTGGTTGTATCCGATAGAGTGATGTCCTCATCATCCTCCCCTTCTTGAAAGCAAACCGTCCTCGGTTTGACCGTAGTTGTAGAAGATGTTGTTTGTAACACCCACCAAGGCTCCCCTTCTTTAAAGATAACCTGTGTCTTGACAGCAAAACTAGAAGAACTGGCTGTGATAGGATTAGTGTTATTGCAGCCCTCTAATTGATCACATTGTTGCACTGCACATGGTTCCTTTATATCTAAACAAATGTAAACTCTATGCACCATAAACACACCGTTCTTATCATATTTTCTCATGGCATGAAATTTGTTTTTAGACAAACAAGACAATTCAGAATTGGAAAATATTCTCTCTCTATAAAACTTAGATCACAAAGAACGTCAAATTCAATATAACCCAAAGTATTTAGAGAAGACAACAATTTCAGCTCATCATTGTCAGAGGTAATGGGAATCAAATGATTAATTTCAGCACAGATAGGTGAATCAAAAATAGAAGTATTGTTCCCATTCACTAGTTGTGGCAAAGATATAAGTGAAGCATCAACACACAACTCCTCTTTATCACAAGGACCAGCAGGCAAATCAATTTGTGACAAAGGTAAATCAAAGCAAGGTTCCACTAGATGTTGCTCTATATTAGCATGATTAGTGGAGAAATTCAGCACATTAATAGAATTCTCACCTTCCATGTGCATAGCACTATAGGCATTACCGTTGACCTCAAATTCAGAAGGAATAGTAGGTGCATGATTAACTGATCCATTTGAACTTTCACATGAGGCCATGACCATCTCATTTTCTTTTGCATCATCCTCTTCATCTTTTTGTTCATGCTGCAAGGTATTAGTTTCAACAAGAGGCAAAGAAAAATGTTCCTCTTGTAAAAATTCAGATTTAGATGAAAACGTTGCGTCATATAAACCCGCCCATTCTTTCCTAAAAGGTTCATTCTTTCTTCTCTCGAATCTTTCTAGATCAGCTTCTAAATTTCAGCAGCAGACATAGGTGCAAGAGTAATTTTGCTGCCTTTGTATTTAAATGAATATCTATTGGCAATCTTATTGTGCAAAACATTATTCGAACAAATCCAAGGTTTACCTAGCATCAAATGACAAGCTTGCATAGGTACTACTTCGAAGTCTGCACTATCCTTGTAAGAACCAATAAAAAATTCAATGCGAGCAATTTCAGTTACCTTTATCTTATCATAAGAATTTACCCATTGGATATAGTGTGGACATGGGTGCCGCCGTGTGTCAAGCCAAGCTTCTCAACCAACTCAGAACTTACAAGTTGCGACTACTCTCACCATCAATGATCACACGACAACGTCCATTCTTCACAACAAAGAAAGTCTGAAACAAATTGTTCAATTGATTTTGCTCCGCCTTCTCCATTTGAGAACTCAGCACTTGTTGTGCTAGAGCTCTCAGCAACTCATCAATTTTAGTCGTGTAACCTGTCATGGTTAGTAGAAAACAAGAAAAATACAAGAATATATTTTCCTATCACTACTATATGAATGTGGAGGCTCTCAACAAGCTATTGGAAACATCTTACCAAGCTCTTACAAGATTCTTACTAGCAAAACAAAGGATACCTGGATAATGATCCGACGATTGCGAGGGTCAAAACCGTGTTGTTCCGAAGAATATATGTGGAGCTAGGTAGGCTAATATTGAGTAGCAAGGAATAACAAACTTCGAAATCAGAAATTGCAAAGTTGAATAATAGTCCAAAGCACAAGTCTATGTTGCTGGCCTAAAACCCGTCGTCGGACCTAGACCAAGCAGCGATAAAAATATACCACAGTACCTCAGACTCAAAAAGGATGCAAGCACTCTGACTTCCTTTTTTTTCTCTTCTTTCCTTATTCCCTTTTTTTAAGGTGCGGCTCTTTTCTTTTATTTTTTTCTGCACCTTTTGCCTTTTTCCTTTTTTCCTCTTTTTTTTTCTTTCAGGAGTGCCGCAAAAGACTGATACAACTTCAACACAAAGCAATTATTTTTTTTTTGTTTTACCTTTTGCTAGTGTAGTTCAGCAAACAAACTTTGCTTAACTAAAGTGTTGCTCAGGCTATCCTTAAGATCACAACACCGAGATCAAGGAGCAATAGACAACAGCCTCAAATGTGTATGATCAAAATTTCACAAAGGAATGAACAAGTTGACTGCAAGATATAAGTGAAGCTCTGGATGCGCAAGGATAAAAAATAAAAAAAAACTCAAACTGATGTATGCGCGCAGGTGCGTGGCAACTACCAATACTTAATGACAAGAAAACGCACACCAACTTTAAAGCAATATGGCATACACTACCGGCGATGCAAAAATTTTGGAGATTTGTTTTAGGGTGCACCAGCAAATAGCGCACAGCACTGCAGATCAGAAAGGAACTTGACGACCAAAATCGACGCACAGGAAACTTGAGACCACCAAACTATTACTTCTGCGGCACACAAACTCCAACCGGCAAGAACTAAAACCTAAAACGGGGTGAAACCAGCAACGCTATGACACAACGATGGACGAGAATTCAACAAAGCAAACTGAAATAAAATTTGCAATGGCACAAAGGGTGATAGGACAGCGGAAAATGATGAACACGAATATTTTTGTAGGGCTATTTTTTTTTTGGACTCTAGGATGAAGGTGAAATCAAAACAATTAATCTAGGGTAAGGGCGAACCTGACGGTAAACCTGTCTCTGAATACCACTTGATGTGAACTAGGGTTCCCGATCTTCCGAAAGGTTCAGATAAACAACGATTTGGTGGAGAATTGACACAAATCGATCCGGCTTCCAAACAACACGTTCCGAACCCCGCAATCACAGCACCATCTCTCCTCTGGTTATCGACCGATGTTACATGGTCGACCTCGCCAAGAAGGCTAATCCTTGCCTGCGAATCGAAGAACACAAGCAAGAACAAGAAAGAATGCAACCAAATTGCAGATATATGATTAAACTCACAAGTTGGGGTCTCACAAACCGATGAACGGCGAAACTGTTCTTGACAGAATAATCTAAGCAAAACCCAACCCTAACTTGGGCGGCGGCTACTGATGATATAGGGTTTAGGGGCGTGCAACACCCCTGGACGCGCCCCTAATGGGCTCCAACACGATACAAAGCCCAAAGGCCAAATTACGGCGGCGCAGCACCGAGACAGATTCTGGATGTCAACTTGTTTCGACGATTCCCGATGACTCTGGACGAATTTGGACATGAGACTGGGCCATTGGAAAGGTGATCAAATTATCTTTCCGTACATATAAAGAACGTCCAAAACCGAGCCCGTATGCGACCTGGGCCACCGTTTTAGTGCAGACTGCTCCTGGACTCCGAAACGGACTCGAAGTCGACTTGGATTGGGCCTCGAACTTGACATGGACGCCCTTGCTGGTCCCTCCACGCCTCCAAGCTCCTCTCCAGCTATCTCGTCATCATCACCATGGTTCCTAACAATAATAAATCATTAGGTATCATTTAAAATCATGCATACAAAGCATTAGGAACGAGCTCACCCGTAAATTAAATTCTCGTGCATAATTTCTAGTGATTGGACCATGCATATACAACGGAGGAGCTTTGGTTGTATCCGATAGAGTGATGTCCTCATCAAAGCCAGGGGCGGCGCGTTGGCCACGCTCGGGGTGGTGGCCGGCGGCGGCGGCGGCCCGTGTTTGTTTTTATTATTTTCAGGAATGTTTGCCTAGTGTTGGTTTTGGTACTCGGCAAAGTGTTTGCCGAGTGTCTGACAAAAAACACTCAGCAAAAGTGGCTTTGCCGAGTCCTTTATTTGCCGAGTGTGCAAAGTCTTTGCCGTGTATCTGGGGCACTAAGCAAATTGCCTGTTTGTGGTAGTGATTGCATTAGGACACATCTAGTCTAGAACATGAACGCGTAACGGCATTAGGCGAAATTGTTACTTACTGTGAGGTCACCACCGCACTGCAGCTCGACATGGTCGATCACGTGGAGGTGGAGGGTAGCGCCTCCCTTTAGGGCACCAGCGGCACTGATCTGCTGTCCTTAGACTTTGTAATTCTCCAAATTTATCACCCTTGACTACGGGGGCAGCCATAGCTGAATATTTTGACATATTGTATCTCTCAGGCAAATCCTTCTCTTTGTGTGAACCTCTTAGCTACAAGTCTCGCCTCGAACATTTCAATCTTTTCTTTCGAGTCATATTTAGTTTTTAGACCCATTTGGAGCATCTCCAAGAGTTCCCAAAAATTAAACTCCAAAAAAGTTGATTTTGGGAGCTTCCAAAAAACTATTGGAATCAAAAAATAATCTCTCCTCCAACAGTTCTCAATACTTAGTTCCCAAAAAAAAATAGATAGCTGCCACGTCATCAATCTGAATAGAAAAGCGAACAACAACAAATACGTTTTAGCAGTGGAAACATGAATATGCATCTCTGTTTCACTCCGCCCGTCACCATGGAGTGCGTCTAGCAGATCGATCGCGGGCCACCATGCTTAACTAGATTGACGCCCGGAACAGCTAAAATGGATTCATTAGCAGGTGTAGAAGGTAAATGCGTGATCAATTTGATCTTGTTTGTAGTCTGAGACACGAATTTTGCCGATTTGTTGCTTGAGCTTGGAAAGTGAGAGAAGGGATTTTGAGGAAGAGGAACCAACAGGTTGCAGTAGAGGCTGTAGAGCCCGATGCAGCAGTGGCCAGAAGCAGCAGGTGTTTCAATCAAGGTGCTGCCCAACGCATGTGCATGAGGGGCAAGATAAACGAGCCGTAGCAAGCTTGGAGCTGTGGGTCAACGACGGGATGCTAGGCGGTGGTGGTGAAAAATGGTCGCGGAGGGGATGGCAATTTCCAGCTCGTTCGGCCGCGATCACGAATACAAGTTGTCACTGTGGAGTGTTGGGTAGTGTTGGGCTATCTTGAGCCTAGCTCATGTATCATGTATATGTATACTAGAATTGGCAGGCGCGCTCCGCTGCACGTGTTGTTCAATTTTTTTTTTTCCGGCAACCTGAACGGTGTCATGGCCTGCTCCTTCTGCCAGAGCACGTTTCGCGCGACCTATGGTACCGGGGCTGCTCAGCACCCAAGACATCCATTGCTACCCTCAGCTGCCTACAGAGATCTCTCTTTTTTTTTTTTGAGCCAGGCCTAAAGGGGGCCTTCTATATGGAGGGCGTCCTATGGTTAACGTAAAATAGATCGGTCCAATAGCCCATCAAATCTGAGCAGCCTAGCCTAAACCAGAGCGTCAACATTTTAAAACAGAAGAGTCAACATTTTTGTACTTCTATTTCAACATTTTGCCGACAATGTTGACATAGTATATAAAAAATGTTGACACAGTGCAAATAAAATGTTAATTTAGTACATTCAAAATATTGACAAAAAATTCAAAATTCAAAAAAATTCAAAAAATACTCATATTGGATCTCATTTTGTAGCATTAATTATAAACAACACGATGGTTCAACGGATTCGAAAACGGACTTACGGTTTGGGAGAAAAATGTGTTTAAAGTTTGAAAACCGTTTCTTTTTTCTCCTCCTCCCCGCACCAACTAGAAACTGACACGTGTCGACACCTGTGAATAGGGCTGGAAAAAAAGCTCGAGGCTCGCGAGCCAGCTCGGCTCGATCTTAATTTTGGCTCGGCTCGGCTCGGCTCGGTCTTCTTAATGAACCAAGCCGAGCCTCTAAAATAGCTCGTTTGTTAACGAGCCAGCTCGTGAGCTGCTCGCGAACAGTTCGATTAGCTCGATAGGCTCGATCATATAGAAATGTCAACTTTAATTCTCTAATAAGATGATAGTTTTATGTTGGGTGAAACTCAATTTATCATCTAAAAAATAAACCAAGTGCAATATAGATAAAAATCATGTTAAATGTTGGGCCATCTTTTTATTTTCATTTATTTTTCATCTTTATTGACTTAGATTGATATTTTTTCTACAATATTGTGTTATATTATGATTTTTGTGTTGTTGGCACATGTACTATTTAAAAACCACTTAAAATCACCTAAATTTTTGTCATAAAAGTTTTAACATACTTGGCTCGTGAGCCTAACGAGCCAGCTCGATCTTTCTAAATGAACCGAGCCGAGCTTCCATTTTAGCTCGTTATCATAATGAGCCGAGCCGAGCCAGCTCGTTATCAGAACGAGCTTTAATGAGCTGAGCCTTAACGAGCCGAGCCGGCTCGTTATCCAGCCCTAGCGACACCTCAGCCCTTCTTCTCTACCTGCGCGAATCTGAGCCGTTGCACGAATCTCAAACACTGTTCTATCAAAGGTTAACCATAGCCCGCCCTACATATAAGATCCACCGGCCTACAGGGCGCTTCAGTTTGGCAACTGGCTCTTCAAACTGAACGCGGCCCACGGACGTGGACGAACCACAGCGCAAGGAAACCAGGCCCAACTACTGTCAAAAGAAGAGCAGCACCGGCCCAAAGACAATACACAGGCTGGATGAGGCAACCAGCCCAATAAATGAGAGAAACATCACCGCATGTATGTTAGAGAGGAAAAGCGATATCAACCGCAACCAGGAACGAGAAACCAACACCCGAATGCAACGTGTGTTGATACAGAACCAAGGCCATGGATGTCAAAACGCTGTGGTGAGCCTTTGCCTCCCACAGTTGAAGATTAAGATATGACAAATGGTAGCAATGAAGAGTGAGCTTCCACATTTTTCCTCAGAATTCTACATGGTGTCAGAGCCTGTGTCGAGTGGTGACTCGACTGCGGCGGCTGAAGCGTAGCTGCCGGTGGCCGGCGGTGAAGGAAGTTGGCGGCGGTGGTGAAGCTGTGGTAGGAGCAGCAGGCAACGCACCGTGCATCAGGGAGCTACGGCAGAGACGCGCGTGCATCAGGGAAGGCAGCAGCGTATTGGGTGCTGCAGGGCAGGAAGCGCTAGGAGGACCTGCAGGTACTGTGGTGGAGCTCAATCGAGTTATAGCAGCTGCTGGAAGGTAATCCCATGGGGAATTTGGTCTGCCCTTGTCCTGATTTGGGGGAAGAGAGAAGGAAGGAGCAGCGGCACAAGCAAGTAGAGGGGGTCGTTCAGCTGTTGCTAGAGGATAATAGAGTAAGCCAAGATCACTCATCTCATATGTATTCATTATATCAGTCTTGAACTCCTGCATCATTTTTTCATTATTTCCCGTATATATTAATCAACATGTAAAGAGACGATGAGAATAGACGTACCTTTCTTCTTGACATATAGTGTTGGCTCGCTCGTGCTCTTCTCAAATCCATTCTTCATAAAGTATTTATCAATTTGACTATACCATGCTCTTGGTGCCTGCTTCAATCCATATAATGCCTTCTTAAGCTTGAAGACCTTATTTTCTCCCCCTTCAGCTAAAAATCTCTCTGGCTGCTCAACATATATTTCTTCTTCAAGATACCTATTAAGAAATGCAGATTTAACATCAAGTTGACAAAGCTTTTATTTTTTCTGGGCCGCTAGAGCAATTATTGTACGAATTGTCTCGAGCCTGGCAATGGGAGTATGTCTCAAAGTAATCAATACCTGGTTTTTACTTGAAGCCTTTAGCAACAAGAGTTGCCTTCTATTTCTGAACTGAGCTATCAGGATTAAGCCTTGTCTTATAGACCCATTTAACTCCAATCACTTAACGATCCTTGGGACGATCAACCAATTCCCAAGTATTATTTTTCTCAATCATGTGAATTTCCTCTGCCATGGCTTTTACCCAATTTTCATGTTTTTTAGCTTCTTCAAAAGATTGCGATTCAACAACAGTAAAATTGCAAGATTCATAAATCTCTGATAACGGTTTCAGCCTTACCGGAGTTGAAGGCCTTTCACTAGCACTTGGGCTAGATCCTGGACTTAAGATTGATCCATCTTGACTTGAGGCATCACTTCTTGATGTTCATCTTGTGGCTGGTCCATTGTGAAGGTTCCAAAAGGCTCCATATGATTCTTTTGGACCTTCTTCCCAATCCCAAGAGGAATTCTCATCAAAAATAACATCTCTGCTAATGAAAATCTTCTTTTCGTCCAAATTATATAATTAGGAACCTTTAGTGCCATTAGCATAACCAACAAATATGCAACGCTCACTTTTAGTGTCAAATTTTGTTCTCTTTTGTGCTGGCACTTGGGCATAATAGATGCAACGAAATATTTTCGTATGACTGATGACAGACTATTGTCCAAACCAAGCTTCAAAAGGTGTACGATTTAGGACATCCTTGGTTGGGCTCCTATTTAAAATATAAACACCAGTATTAACAGCTTCAGCCGAGAAAGATTTATGCATATCTTTTTCTTGAAGCATATAATTAGCCATGTCATCAATCGTCCGATTTTTCCTCTCGGCAACACCATTTTGCTGAGCACTGTAGGCTGTCATTAGTTGCCTTCGGATGCCAGCACTATAACAATATTCTTCAAATTCATTTGAGATATATTCTCCACTTCGAAGCACCTTGATTTTTCTATTACTTTGATTTTCCACTATTACCTTGAACTTTATAAATATGCCAAGTGTTGACGGTCCTTAATTACAAGTTTTGGCCGTCTAATGCCTGCACAAATTAAATCAAAGTAATCACTACACATAGAGGTAGGGCTCAAAACTAACGAATTCCATGATTCTTGGTGAATTTATGAGTGCAGGTGCATTCCATATCAAAAGGGGGAAAAAGGAGCACAAAACCATGGACTTCATATTCACTGAATTCTCCCAAAATGAAGACATCTCCCCAAGCCTAAAAACAAGAGAAAAAGGCTTCAAGTCCACGCATAGCAGGTGGACTGGACCAGGAGGCAACCCAAGGCAGAGGCCAGAGAAGGACCACCCCACCCCAGGTCGACCGACCAGGGTAGAGGGGTCGGTCGACCCCTGGTGATGGCCCCACTGGCCCATCTTCCTTTGACGGTTCACTACCGACCTTCTAAGGTCGGTTCTACCTGCAATCAATGCCATCAATACTGGGAACCGCCTCAAATTACCGACCTTCCAAGGCTATAAATAAAGGGGTACCCCCTCCCCTCGAAGACACACAGGAAACACAAGAAGAAAGAACTCCACTCTCATTCTAAGGCCAAGGGCTTCTTGTATACTAGTAGATTAGGGGAGAGGGCAGGGGAGAAGATAGAGGTAGTCCTCCCTTTGTGAGGACTTAGCCCAAATCTTGTACCTTGGCAGATATTCTCTTATTAATAGTTCATCGTTCTTTCGTCATTCGTTCGTCGTTCGTTCAACATATTCATAAATGAGTATTTGTAATTCTCTTTTGGTGAGTGAGCATTATATCTAGGTGTATTCTTGTTGTTCTTGCTTACGGGATCATCGCTCCGTAGGAGTGCTCTAGTCTTCCAAATTGGTACTAGATCGAGGCCAGAGTAGTAGTCAAAGGCATAGACGTGGTGTCTAGGCTAGAGATTACATGTGTTTGCTGCGTGCCCCACGGTTTGTAGTAGGCGCTAGGTGGTGACTGCCCTATCCGTCCTTTGTAATCCTCCATGTTCGGGTACGTCGTAGAGGTACAGGCCCGCATGGCTTGGCAGACCAAGCCTATACTGATGCCCGAAGTAAGCAAGTAGAACCCGAGTTCGCCTATCCTTAGGGATAAACTTGACTAATAGTTACCCCTCAATCATAGTTTACTATCATTCTTGTTGTCCTTGGGCATAATCTATCTTGCAGTAGAATACCTTCGTTCCTTGGGGAAAAAAAATATGATAGATTGAAATACTCCCAGGTGAAGTGCTACAACGGTATTCCGTGCGGTTGCGGATTTATCTGTGATCGTAAGAAATACCAACACTAAGTGCTTCAGATATTCTTTCAGAAAATAAACCCAAGTCATTCTTGTATAATCATCATTAACAGTGATAAAATACCAGTGATGCCCTTCTAACATTGTTGGTACTGTACCAACTATATCACTATGCACCAACTCCAATGGTGCTCTTGCATGCCATGCTCCAGTGCGTGGAATAGATGCTCGAATTTGTTTACCAAAAAATAGCCTTCACATAGATCAAACTTCAACTCAATAAAGGTAAGCCATGGACCATACCTTTCGCTCTCAATAATTTTCAAGGCTCTGTAATTGAGATGACCAAATCTCTTATGCCATAAGTCAGAGTAATCACCGGCCTCATTCCTCATAGCCAGCTGATCCGAATGATTCATTTTCAATAGAAATTCCGATTTTCTCCATTTTTACTTTGTCAATAAGACGATTTCCATTTTTACGGCCACAAATTTTGCAACAAAATCCTTAAAATAATTTTTTGTGAGGGGAAATCCTCAAAACAAACTGCATAACCATGTTCTAAGAGTTGCCTGACACTTAGCAAATTCTGCTTCAAATCAGGCACCAAGAGCACATCTTTAATAAATTTTGGACCATTTTCGGTCTGAACTGCAGCAACAGATCCCTTACCTTTGCCTTGGTCTACGGAGCCATTTCTTATCCGAATTTTTGCTTGATGTGATGAATCAACATGTCGAAATATTTTTGGGTCTAAAGCCATGTGGTTTGTACAACCACTATCAATGACCCAGACATCCTCATTTTCTCCTTGTGTAGTGTGCCAAGAGTAAACCAACGCATCTTGATACTCTATATATCATTATTCTCACCTGCAAATACAGGCACCATTGTTTGCGCCATCCCAACGTCTGAAACTGAAGCCATCTCCTTGGCTTCGATGAACTTTGATGCGTCGTGCTACCTCGCTTTGCTGGACTCTAACCTGAAGCTCTGATATCTATCAGCTGTTGGTGCTACCGAGCACCCTACTACTCTTATGTTGGCTGTTGGAGAGCTAAACAAGGGACAGAAGAGAGGAGTGTGTCTGATGTGCTCAAAACAGGAGCTACTAGCTAGCTTGCTTGTTATTCTTTCCAACACTTCATGCGTACACACACACATGGCTGGATGCAGTACAAGACCTTGTATAGACTTCATCTACCGACTTACCCAGCCATGATATTTTTCTTTTATGCCTGTGCTACACGGTTACAAGGTTCCAGACTATACTACATACTGACACACACTTAACATGTTGACTTACTTGCTGCTAGTTGACTCTAGAAATTTCCTAGCAACTTGCTTGATTTTTCTCCTTGCCGGACAGGCACATGCATGGTCTGAATTTCTTAGCCAAGATGACTCCAGAAGTTCCAATGTCAGTTTGCAATTTCAGATAGAGGAGGATGTTGGAGATCACCGTGACTCAATCTCACCGCCGATGAGCTCGGGAACGCACGCAAACACGAAGTGAACACAGGTGTTTTGTGCTGCAAAAACTGGGCAGCGTTTTCTGTATATTGCTTAGCTATTTAACAAGAGGAAAACTAAGACCAAACTTGGCAGTTAAGCTGCCCTACATGCGCGGCACGCACGCCTGGTGATCGGGCATGGCCACGACCACGAACTTGCCGCGCAGGACTCGGACGCACTCCCGCATGAACTCGCATGCGTCGAGCTCCACAGAACGCGCACCGCTGAACAAGTGGCCTTATACACTCTACTTATCCAAAGCAAATGCAAATGGAAATAAAACATGATAACATGGTGGCGCGCAGGAGTATATCACAACATTTTCCCCCCTAATCCTCAACGCGATCACCAGTGTGCTTGTTGACGCCGATCTTGATACGCAACTCTCAAACGAACATGAACGAGCGCCTTGGTTAGGATGTCCGCTAGTTGATGTTCAGTCGCGGTGTAGCTGATGAGAATCCTGTTCTCGTCGATACACTCTCAGATGTAATGATAGCGCACATCAATGTGCTTACTCTGATCATGGAAGACGGGATTCTTACTCAATGGAATGGCTGATTGATTGTCCACCATGAGCTCCGGCGCTCGAGACTCAAAGCCGATCATGTCAGCTAGGAGTCGAGCTAGCTAGACGCCTTGGCAAGCCGCCGTCGCCGCTGCAATGTACCCCCCCTCGCAAGAAGACAGAGCAACCACTTTCTGCTTTGCCAATTGCCAAGTGATTGAGTTCCCGCCGAGGAAGAAGATGACGCCGCTCGTGCTCTTGCAGGTGTCGATGTCTCTGGCCATGTCAGCATCGCTGTAGCTGATCAATCTTCGACGTCCTTCCTCGTGCCTGGTGTAGTGGAGGCCGTGATCACAGGTACCGGCCACGTAGCGCAGCACGCGCTTCAACGCGGCTAGATGTTCTTCAGCCGGTTGCTCTATGAACCGGCTAAGATAGCCCATCACGAACGCTAGGTCCGGCCTGGTGTGCAGCAGGTACCTCAGTCCGCCGATGACACGCCGATACTCCGTGGCGTTCACCGGCGAGCTGGTGCTTCTCTTGCTCAGCTTCAGCCTCGGCTTCATGGGCGCGAGGCTTGGGTTGCACGCGCTCAACCCGATGCGCTCCAGCAGCTTCCCTACGTACACAGTTTGACGGAGCTTGATGCCATCTGCACTTTGTCTCACCTCAATCCCCAGGTAGTAGGGCAGAGGTCCCAAATCGGTCATTTGGAACATCTTCTTCATCTCGAGCTTGAACGCCGCTATCTCCTCGCTACTGGTTCTCGTGATAATCAGGTCGTCGACGTAGATGTCGATCACCAACCATGTCGCTCCTCTGCTCCGCGTGTACACGCCATGCTCGGCGCTGCTCTTCTTGGAGGCGAGAGACACCATGGTGGCATCAAGCTTGGCATTCCAGGCTCTGGGAGCCTGACGGAGTCCGTTAAGGGCCTTTTGAAGACGAAGGACCTTGTGCTTGTTGTCGTCGTTGACGAAACCGGGTGGTTGAGCAACATACACCTCCTCCTTGAGCTTGCCATTAAGGAAGGCGCTCTTCACGTCCATATGGTGCACCTCCCAGCGCTCGGAGCCGCCAATGCCCGCATCACTCGCACAGACTCGACGCGCGCCACTGGCGCAAAGACCTCGTCGAAGTCAACCCTGGCGTGTTGAATGTACCCTTTGGCCATCAACCACGCCTGGTGCCGCATCACCTCGCCGTTCTCGTCGCACTTCACTTTGAAGACCCACTTTAGCCCGATGGCTTTGTGGCCAGCCAAGAGCGTCGAGAGCTCACAGGTGCCGTTGTCCTCAATGGCCTTCATCTCGTCGCGCAAGGCTTGATGCCAGCTCGCCTCGTGCTCTGCTTCGGCGAATGATGAGGGTTCGTAGGGGCCGATGTGAAGTTTAGCTCCTCGTTCAACACTCGTCGTGCGAGGCCAGGCGGCGAGGAAGGGCCAAGCACGGAGTCGATGGCGCAGAACCTCAACAGAGCGTCGTCGTGGTCGACGTCGAGGTCAAGCTGCTGTCCGACAGGTGGCGAGACGAATTCCGCGGCTCTGGTACAGCTTGTTCGGCAGCCGCCGGCGTGGAAGGAGCGTTGCTCGGTGCAGGGGAAGGCGACGCAGGTACATTGCCGCCACCTCAACGCGCTCGAAGATGTACTCAGCGATGAACGGCTCGTAGGTGTTCCCGGCGGAGTCATTGCCGTCGTCCTAGCTCCATAGTCCTACTTCATCAAAGACGACGTCGTGAGACACGATGACGCGCTTTGAAACAGGGTCGTAGCAGCGGTAGGCCTTAGACCTATGCTCGTAGTCGATGAAGATCGCCGGGGTGCTGCGGTCGTCGAGCTTTCTTCTGGTGTGGGCGCGTGTTCTTGACATGCGCGATGCAGCCGAAGGTGCGTGTTGGTCGTTTAGAAGTAGTGGACAGCCGGCCGTTCCCCGTACCACGCCTCGTACTAGGTCTTGCCATCGAGGGCGCGCGTCGGAGCTCGGTTGAGGATGTACACTGCGGTGGAGACGGCTTCGCCCCATAAGTGCGCCAGAAGCCCCTTGGCCTTCAGCATGCAGCACGCCATGGTGTTGACGGTCGTTAAATCATAAAATGACCGTCAACTTATCGGCGAATAAAAGGTAGACACCAATGTTTTATGCATTAAACTAATAAAGTTCCACAAGTTTTGGATGTAATCTTGTTTCGCAAGGTACATAGAATAATCTGGAGGAAAATGGACCTGTGTCGACAAAAACACAGGCCGGCCGGCCAACTCTGGCCCCAGCTGGCCTGGTCCTTCCTCCAGTAGGCTGTACACAGCACAACCACGCAGAAACAAAAGCCCAATCCGAAGTTTTCCACCGACATTCTAGAAGGTGGGCCAAATGGGACAAAACTTGGCCCTTACTCCTCTTCTGTCGCCCCCACGGTGCCATCGATTGAAGAACCGACACCAGGAGTCGATCAGGAGCGTCCACAGGAAAGGCAGTGGCGAATCGCCACAATGGGCGGCCGGCCGGCCCCCTACTTGGCCGGCCGGCCTACCTTCGTGGCCCCGCCACTCAAGCTTTGGGCATAAATACCCCCTTGCCCAGATGAAGCTATATAAGGCCCCGTCTGGCTCAGAAGAAATTCGTACCTCATGGAAGATCACTCCACTTGTGTAGATTAGAATAGGATTAGAGTTTAGTCATGGGAGTTAGAGTAGAAGTGAGAGCTTCGCTCAGAGTTCCAGAGTTCTCTTCAGAGTTTGGGTAAAGTCCTCTTGTTTCTTTTCTTTTATTAGATTTTCTTTAATATATTTATTTTCTTATTTATTTAATTTAGTTCTTTTTAGTTTATATTTATTTATTTAAGTAATTATTATAGAGAAACTCTTGTGTTGGAGCCACGTCTGTGTATGACAGGTTCGAATGAATTATTTGAGCTAGGCAGTAGGGACAATATAATCGCCTTATTGTTACGACCTCGCACAGTTTGTTTGGATTTGTTATGCATGGTGTGTTTGCCCCAAAAGCTTATGGTAAATTATTTAGGATAGTTGCTTGTGTGGTTCAAGGAATTATTTTAAACGTGAGTTTGCATCCAACCCCACAGAGGACTAGCCGCGAGTGTATGTGACAGATACACCGGTCTCTGTAATCCACTACGTCCAGGTGTGACAGGCAGGGTCTTAATTATAGCGGTGAGATTTCCAATGTGATAATTTAGGTTGTTGCGTTGGCATCACTGTGCCCCGATATGCAGGAACGTATCTGTAATAATAGCTTAAGTAGATAGTTCTAGGCCATCAGAAAACTAAATTCCTACCCCTAGGCTGACTGATACCCTTCTTCTCGTTGGTCTCCCAAACTAAATGCTAACTCCTTGTTATCTATATCAATGGATCTTTTTCCTTAGTGCCACCCATTTCATATACCTTTTCGCTGCTTTGGTCTAGTTTGCAAGTTATAAATAATAGATGTTTCTTTCTTAATTCATGATATTCTTAGCCCTGCTTCCCTGTGGAAAATATAAATACGATAACCTTGGAATACTCCCGGGTGAAATGCTACAATGGTGTTCTGTGCGCTTGCGAAAATTAAATTTAATCTTTTTACATAAGAAACACCAACACATGGCGACCACGTTCTGGTTGCGGCGCTCAACCACTCCGTTCTGCTGCGGGGTGTACGGAGCAGTGAGCTGCCGCTGGACGCCACGCTCCGCGCAGTACTCGCCGAACTACACAGAGGTGAACTCTTCCCCCTCCCCCTCTCCCCCACAATCAGTGTGGAGAACCCTGAGCTTGCAGTCGGACTCAACTTTGGCAGCCGCCTGGAAGTTCTTGATCGCGGACGGTGCCTGGTCCTTGCTTCACATCAGTTGGAGCCATGTTGACGGTCCTTAGACCAAGAATTTGACCGTTATTTAGCTCCATAAATAAGGAAGAACTAACACTTCTTACTAGCATTTTGTTATCAAATAACCTATTTCCACATGTACCTCTAGATTTTGGTGTGCAGGTGGAAAACAGGGAATTCCAGGTGTAAACATGCCCTAAAGCGACGATTTCGACACTTCTATAAAATGACGCTCGCCGCGGGAATATAATCCAAGGATAAAAGGCCCAGAACCCACCAGAACATCAACTGAGGCCATACACCTGGACAAGAGGCCTAAAGGACAGGGGGAAGCCACCCACCAAAGCCCAGCCCAGGAGGGGCCAGGTGTGGGTCGGCCGACCCCTATACCTAGGTCGGCCGACCCCTATACCTAGGTCGGCCGACCTGGCAGGTGGTCCCCCTGGGTCCACCTTGCTATGGCGGTTCACAATTGACCTCGTGAGGTCGGTTCCCCCTGCAATCAATGCCATCAATGCCGCGAACCGTCTCAAATCAACCGACCCTGGAGGGCTATATAAGGAGGGGTACCCCCCCTCCTTTCAACACACACCAACACAAGAGGCTCATTCCCTCCTCCACACATCAGATCTAGAGGCTCTCTAGTTAGTCCTAGGCTGAGTAGTGGGCTGCCCTTTTGGCTCCCAAGTCTCTTGGAGAGTTTTGGGTAAAATCCCTTTCTCTCTTTGTAAGACTTATTTCTTTATCAATGGAATATCATCGTTCTTGTAGTAGTTATGTGCTTATGCTAGTTCATCGTTCATCCTTGATCTTGGATGAACGTTCTTCATTCGTTCATGTTCGTTCATTGTTCATCGATGCTCGTTCGTGATCGTTCATCGTTCGTTCGTCGTTCGTTCATACTCGATCATCGGTTATCAATGATCGTTCTTCATCGTTCATCGTTCATCGCTCGTTCTTGAGCGATGAACGCTTATGCATAACGTACTGCTAGTTTTGATCCCTTGTCTAAGTAATTGCTAGTTAGAACTAGTTGTTCCTTTTGCTTAGTCATCGGGTCCATTGTCCTGCAAAGGTGCTCTAGGTTTATCGCCTTGCGAGTTGCCTCGAGGGATCTAGAGTTGTGGTTAGTTACGTTAGCATGGTGCTAGGGCTTCCTTTCCACCCTTGGTTGCGTGTTCGTGTCCCACGGTTTGTAGAGGTAGGCGGCATGTGGTGACAACCCTGTCCGTCCCTTGTAATCCTCCACGTTCGGGCATGGCGTAGGAGTATATATGAAAGTCCGGAGGTCGGGGCAGACTTTGACCGCTGGATCTCACGATGATGGCTTTGCAGTAGAACAGCTTAGTCCTGGTTTGTGTGCAGCTTAGGCTGTAGGTAGAAGCTATACACGCTACACGATGATTTACATTAAGAGTAGCAACCTTCTTGGCATGGCGTAGGAGTATATATGAAAGTCCGGAGGCCGGGGCAGACTCTAACCGCTGGATCTCCCGATGATGGCTTTGCAGTAGAACGGCTTAATCCTGGCTTGTGTGCAGCTTAGGCTGTAGGTAGAAGCTATGCACGCTACACGATGATTTACATTAAGAGTAGCAATCTTCTTACACTAGAACAGATATGCTGATTTACGACGAAATTAAGGTGTCAACGACCGCTGCTAGTGATGAAAATTTCGTTATAAATCGCGATTTATGACCTTTTAGGGTCCGTCAGTAGTCGAGCATGGTTAGTCGTGATTTATGACCTTTCTACTGTTTAGCAGTCGAGCAAAGTTATGATACGGTACTTCGTATACGTATACCGCCACGATGGCAGGATGACATGGCGTCCAACGTGGCAACATTGCCACATCAGCATTGAAGAGGACGCGGGTGGGTTAGACGCTGATCTTTTGGTGAGAGGGAGGGGATAACTTCGATTTGGATTGGAGAGACGTTGACGGCCCGACTACAACCAGCAAAGGATGCGCCTTAGTGACCGATACACCAACTCCAACGGTTGTTCGCGATCTTATGGAGCACGATCAACGAAACCACAAGGGTAATTCCTGCAAGCAATCGAAGAACAAGCAAGAACAAGATAAACAACTGACTGAACTCACAAAGGTGGGGTTCCGAAACAAGTAGAACGGATGGTCTAGTCGACACACGCGTCTACCAGGAAGTAGCAATGGCTAAATTTACAATCAATCAAAACCCAATCTGAAAGTGGCGGCTATCGTCCCCAAACCCTAGGACGCGCCCCTATTGAGTCCAACTTGATACAAGGCCCGTCGGACCAAAACTGGACAGAAAAATGTCTCTATAGTAAAACAACAAATGCGGGCGACTCCGAATAGATATGTACATGAGGCTGGATTCATTGGAAACTAGATTTGATAAGGTTTCCATGAAGTCCAAGATCTCCCCAATCGGAGTACGTATGAAGTCGTGGCGGTCGTTGCAAGTTGGTGCTGTTCTGCAGTCCGAATCGAACTTTCCAAAACGCGTCAGATTTGATCTCTTTCTTTCCTTGGGCTGAAACTGACGTGGTCATCTGGTGGAGAATGTAAGCAATTCTGAACATGGAATTGGTCCCCAATCAACTTCCTTGGTCCTCCATGCCTTCTATATGCGTCTAGCACTTTCCTTGTTCCATATAAGCAATTCTGAAAATGAGATTGAACACACATCATGGTGCAGCAACAATTCATCAAATATTTTGGACATAATGATGATATAGAATTGATTCACCTTTTGTTCAAAACTCATGGACATGGTCATATCTGAGACGGTTATGTCCTCATCAAGTATGATGACGTCACCGATACACATGTCAACTTTCTGTTGGTCCACATGTCATTTTCCTATTGGTCCACGTGTATTTTTTTGTTAACGTGTCTTTTTTTCGAGAGTCCACGTGCCACTCTTCGATTGGTCCACGTGTCTTTATCCCAAGAGTCCACGTGTCGCTCTTCTATTGGGCCATGTGTTCTTTCGATGGAGGTCCACGTGCCTTTTTTTACTGATCCACGTGTCATTTGTCTAATGGCACGCGTGTCCTTTCGCAATTGGCACACGTGTCATGCTCTGAGTTGCCCACGTGTCACTCTCTGATTGGACCACGTGGCTTTGCCTTATTGAGGTCCAACTATTTCGTCCCAAATCATATCAGGTTGGATCGTCACAAGCATATGCCAAATTTATTTTGTTAAATTCATAGATGAGTCAGTTATACATGATATCGCGGTTCACATTCCATATAGATCACGAAATGATGCCGGATTGCAAAATGGTGGCCCACGAACCCAGAGTTCAGTAATCATTCAGATGTCAGAGATGAAGGATCAACCTGACCTTCCGCTTCAAAATTAGACATAAGAGAGGCAAGTGATCATGCTTGCCTTTCGTGCTGATTCTTTCCTCAAGTGCTCTAACTGGGCTTTCACAGTGCGGTTTGAGTCTCTCGCTTCTTCCGCTTGCTTCCGCAAGGCATCAATCTTCCTCCTCTGTTGTTCAACTATTTGTTCAACGTGTAGACTTTCAGCTTTCTCGCGCTCAATTTCAGCCATCAGTGCTTCCAACCGGGAACAAACAAGAACTCTGATTTTTTTTTCTTTGCTTGTAGGCCCACAACTTCAAGAAAGGTACTTGCTCGACCAACTTCACGAACAGCAAGACCAGGAGACATCGGTTTCTCTCCTTTTTGTACAGGTTCTTCCATCATAGCTTCCATATCATCCTAGCAAAACAAGGGTGACAGGTCAAATTTTCATCTTGTTCACAGGTTTTTCCAGTGCAGGACATGCATAAGAGGACATGAAAAGGAAACAAGCACTTACAAGAGCTTTCAGAACTGTCTCACTAAAAGAACCAGTTTTTCGTGATGAATGAAACTCCCTGAATAGGTCCACCGCAGTGGGCTCTTCATCCTTGAATTTCTCTCTCTAAAATCATGTGCAAGGAAATGTCTAATGAGGATTTGATCAGAAGAAATCAAAGGAGTCGATTGACTAGTTCCTTACCAACGCATAGGCCTGTGCAACACAGCACCGGGAGCCTGTACGCTGATGCATCCGGACTTTCTCACGGTTCCGCTGGTTTGCAAGACAAGTTTCCTGCAGAAAGCACATTTCTGTGAGTGATAAAAAAATACAGTGTTTCTAACATCCAGCATCACTTAAACGTTGCTGTTCAATGAAATTAAGAGTAAAACAAGGAGTATAACATAACATTAAGTCCATAACAAACAAACAAAGGCATGATAGAGGGATCCAGTAGAGCAGAACAAAGTATGGGTACAACATAGTAGTCGTATGTCTACTATAAATCAGATGGCATCCTGAATCAACTGTTTAACATTATGTTGACTGACAAGGAATGAGGCGCTTTGAAGTTCTGCCATACCTTGTGCTGTGGGCTTGACCACAAATTCAGAAGTTCTGCCCATTGATTGTCATCCATCGATGACACAGGTGATGTGGTAATCCGTTGACTCACCGGTACATTATCGAAGTACTTCTTCGTCAGCTTATATCTCATTTGACGCTGGCCGGATTTCAGCATGTCAGCACAAGCTGAAATCACTGGTTTGCTGGTGGTGTCCATGGAAAATTGGACCTAGTACAGTCAAAGTTATTCCCAAAATGGAAGATCGGGCACTCGTGAGCTTATCAGGTTTGGTACAACAAATCAAATAGAATTTCCCTCCAGTGTTGACCAGGAGATGATATACTTACGGAAACTTTTTTGATGTAGTTTGAAAGATGATCCTGCTCATGCTGCAATTTGTTCCAGTGAGGAAGGACTGGTATGTGCCGCCGCAGTACGATGCTAGCCTCTCAGTTGCAAGCTTTGCAGCTTGCATTGGTACTTCAGGTCGTTTCTTCCCTTCCGAATTGCAGATTGGCAACTTCATGCACATTCCTTTGTTGATCCTTTCCAGTTCCTTCCCGGCTCTTCCTGGGCCCTTCAGAGTAGTTCTGATTCCTTTCTCTGACAAATTGCAACCACATGTTAGTCATTAAGTGGCTATCAACAATAGAGTAAATAATATCTAGCAATAACAAGGGAGATCCTTGCCGTCATCATGCACTTGGCTCCTGTCCTCTTGTGTTTCTTCGACAGGGTTTACAGTGGATAATTCCCTTGCCCGCAGCCTAGTTATTCTTGTGACTTCTTGAGGAGGTGGCAACACTCTCTTGGAACACCTTCCGCCTGTAACAGGACTGGTTGCATCCTGCGTTGACCTCTTCTGCCGTCACCCCTTAGGATCTTGTAAGGCCTCAATGGGGAAAATGGAAGAAAAATTAGCTATCCAATGTCTACGTACTAAGAAGTAACACTGTAACACAAACCGCAGAAACTTGCGAATGCAACGAAAACATTAAAACCTTATTACTATTGTCTCCGTTAAGGGTCCCCGCCAGACCAAGGCTTGTGAAGATTTGTTGACTTGCAGCAATTATTTTCATTCGTTGAAGCTCATATTCGTTGGTCTCTTCCTCTTCATGGTGAAGCACATCCTCTACACATTCGTGAACCATATTGTGTGAGATTGGTTGTTTCAAATACAAGTCGAGAGAAATATCAGTTGTACGCCCAAAACGACAAATATAACCCAATCAACATCCCCTACAAAGAGCGAATCAATATACCTGCCATCGCCGGATTCCGCCCTGGTGCCATCGGAGTCTTAGAGAAGGACAGAGCACAAACGGGGGGGGGGGGACACGGAGGTGAAGCTAGGGAATGGCGGCGAGGTGACGGCGGAGCAGGGAGCGGAGAGACGATATCTGGTTTGGCAGCGAGGGCAATGTTCAGCGTACTTTCATGGCTTCCATGGCATAGTTTACCAAAAGACCCATGGCTGTAGATCGGGAAAAGATGACTGCGGAGAGGAAGGGGCAACATGGACTTTCCGCATCACGGGTGATATTTTGAAAGTGCCGCTCTTGTTTTGGCAGGCTGCTAAAATTTAGCAGCAGCCACATTTATTATGACGACGAGCGAATCCATTGTGACGTTTTCGAGCGACGGGTATCACCGGACAGTCTGTTGTACTAGTATTTTGGTAGTGTTTACAGAAGGGAAGATTCGCTGTCCCATGCACCAGAACTTCCCTTGAACGGACGTCAAATGCACCGGATAAAAATCGAGCAAG
This sequence comes from Eragrostis nindensis, assembly GCA_012490785.1. Classification (NCBI taxonomy): domain Eukaryota; kingdom Viridiplantae; phylum Streptophyta; class Magnoliopsida; order Poales; family Poaceae; genus Eragrostis; species Eragrostis nindensis. Next base: position 44,275 of record JAAXCT010002048.1, read on the forward strand.
GAAAGCAATATGTGTTCGCAAACCGCGGCGGCCACCAACATCACGGTGGCGTAAATTATGCATCGCATAGCAGAAATAACCCTCAACATAGATATGGAATGCACCGGATAAGCGTCGGAACAAGATAGCGTCGTACGGGGGTGCCAGGTACTAATAATTAGTAGTATCGAAGTGCAACATGTAACTAACATGATACGAGATGACTCAACACGCCGGCCGACCCTAACTATTACTATTGTGCTGCGGCTTAAGCAGCCATGGCGGCGGCCGCTGCAGATGTGACGTCGTTCTCCTTGGCGGCAGCGTCTTCCTCCTCAGCGGGGTCGTCTTTCTCATCAGCAGCTGTGTCTAAATCATTTTGAACGGATTTCATAAGCATTTAAGTATCTGCCATATCAGAAAAGATAGATGACATGGAAAGGAATTGAAGACGAAAGAGATAGAAGATGTCTTTAATCGTGGTGAAAGGATATGGGTACCCTTTTCTTAGTAAATGAAAGCCAAATGACAGGGTATTGAGGGCATTGAAAGGAATCCAGATACCACAAAGACGACGTGTCACTCTAGGAAACTGTGAAATGAAAGTGTCTCATATCTGTTGACGGTCCTTAGACCAAGAATTTTGACCGTTATTTAGCTCCATAAATAAGGAAGAACCAACACTCGTTACACGCATTTTGTTATCAAATAAACTATTTTCACGTGTACCTCTAGATTTTGGTGTGCAGGTGGAAAACATGCCCCAAAGCGACAATTCCAACACTTCTATAAAATGACGCTCGCCGCAGGAATGCAATTCAAGGATAAAATGCCCAGAACCCACCAGAACATCAACTGAGGCCATACACCTAGACAAGAGGCCTAAAGGCCAAGGGGAAGGCACCTGCCAAAGCCCAGCCCAGGAGGGGCTAGGGCCAGGTCGGCTGTCCCCAAACCCTGGGTTGGCCGACCTGCCAGGTGGCTGTTGGCGGCTCTTGTTCGTATAATTAAATTCATTAATTCCGCAAGCGCACGGAACACCATTGTAGCATTACACCCGGAACCATTTCAGGGTTATTGTATTTATATTTCCGCAGGGAAGTAGAGCGAAAGGAAGCTAAATAGTAGCAATGTATTGTACTTATTGTATAAAATACCAACTATCCACCATACTTGAGACGGGGGTCAGGTTTGCACGATAAATGGGTGGCGCACACCATATAATCCTAAGTGATAAAAGATAAAGGCGTAGTATACATTTGGGAGAACAACGAGATAGAGGCAAAACTTCCTATATGCTTATCTAGTATTTACTCTTCCTAGCAGTCGAGTCTACAAAGGTTATCTACTCTAGCTAAGCTCATACACATACTAGTCATGTCGTTTCGGGGCATGGATGTGCTAGGTCATATGAACCGATGCAGCTAGTTTATCCTAGGGAACCACCCGCTATAATTAAGACCCTGCCTGTCCAACCCGGACGTGGTGGATTACAGAGACCGGTGTAGCTGTCACATACACTCGCGGCTATTATCCTCCGTGGGGTTGGGTGCCAAACGTGCATAGGCCAAGCTCTAAGCGCCACGCTTACAACCCGCCTAGAGGAACTACTCTTGATCAACGGAGCAGTCCTATCTAAGAACAGAACACAGATTTCACCAAGTGCGGACGCCATCTCCGACGGAGGCACTCTCTGCTACTCTTTAGACAACAATCACGAATCCCACAACAAGACTTCTACGAGCACTTACTTAACCGAATAAATAAACTAAATAGAAAAGAACTACTAAAAGAAATAAATAAAGATAAAACTAAATATATAAATATATTAAATGAAAGAATAATTTTACTAGACTTAAGATACAAAGAGCTATACCAAAACTCCGAGAAGACTCTAGAAGCCCGAGAGAGCTCTCACTCTACTCTACTCTACTCTAACTCCCAAAGTAACTACTAAAAAAGAAATGAACACTTAGATGAAGTGTGGTGCGAGTTGCTTCTGCAGCCGAGGGGGCTATTTATTGCTTCATCATGGCGGTGTAGCTTATATAGCCGAAGCTGAAGTGGCGGGGCCGCCAAGTCTGGCCGGCCGGCCAGGTAGGGAGGCCGACCGGCCATCAGGGAGGCCGACCGGCCATCCCCTGTGGCGGTTGGCCACCGCCTCTTGCCTGAACGCTCCAGATCGTCTCCTGATGGCGGTCAGAAGGTCGGCTACTTCGTGGGGACGACAGAATTGCAGTGAGGGCCAAGTTAAGGCCCAAATGGCTCACCTTCTAGAATGACGGTGGAATCCGCTGGGCCAGGCCTTGAATTGTGCATTGTTGATCAGTTTCCAGCCCACTGGAGGAAGCCCGGCGCCAATGGCCACCAGGTGGGGCCGGCCGACCTATGGTGGGGCTGGCCAGCCAGGGATTTTCCCTGGCTGGGCCCACTTTCCTTCATTATTCACTCCTGCATCGAAATATTCACCAAAACTTGTGGAATAGTATTAAACCTATCTACTATGCACAGAATCTTGGTGACATGCCTTTATTTACCGGTAGGGTGGCGGTCAAAAGATGGTTTACGACCACCAACAGTGGCCCCCCTGGGCCCATCTTTTTATGGCAGTTTGCAACCGACTTACCGAGGTCGGTTCCCCCTGCAATCAATGCCATCAATGCCCGGAACCGCCTCAATTCCACCGCCTTTGGAGGGCTATGTAAGGAGGGGTACCCCCCCCTTCCTTTCAACACACACCAAGAGGAATCCATTCTCTAGCATTAGTGTTAGCCTTTAGGCCATAGAGGAGTAGAGGGAATGATAGAGCTGACTAGAGGTCCTCGACCTAGTCTTGGAGGGTTTGGGGAAAGATCTACTCTATTCCCCTCTTGTAAGACTTACGTCCTTTATCAGTAGAATTATCTTCTTTATTCCTTATGCCTTATGATTGTACTAGTGTTGTAGCCATGTACCTTCTATGTGGTTATCGCCTAGTCATGTTTGGTTGCTTTATGCTTCACATGCTTATACTAGTCCTTCTATATCATTACACTCCTTCCATGCATAAGGAGGTCATACATGCTTTGGCCCATGACTTGTTGTTGGTATTTCTTACACCAAACAGAAAACACCACCTTAGGCTGGTTAGGCCTAGAGTGAATATTCCCGGTTCGGCGCCAGAAATACCTGGGGTTAGTTACTTGCTTAGGATACGTAATAATCCACAACTGGCAACGAGTGCCAGAAATGTATTATTAGTATTTAATCATAAAATATAATCCGCAAGCGCACGGATAACCCGTTGTAGCATTTCACCCGAGAGTATTCCAGGGTATCGTTATTTATATTTTCCCAAGGAAGACGTAGTTGACAAGTGTGTACTTATACTCATGGTGTTACAAATGATAGATCATAACCAATATCCAGATGCAGGGGTAAAGCAATGAATGGATAGAGGATAGTGCGACACACACAGCAGGCATTTCCACTCTCTGATAAAAGGCGAGAGGCGGCTCTAAGCTAGACTAAGGTTAAGTAAGACGAACTGCTACTCCTAATGTACATCGTCAAGTAGCGTGCGTAGCATCTACCTATAGCCTAAGCTGCACACAAGCCAAGACTAAGCTGTTCTACTGCCAAGCCATCATCGGGAGATCCAGCGATCAGAGTCTGCCCCAATCTCCGGACATTTCATATATACTCCTACGCCATACCCGAACGTGGAGGATTACAAGGGATGGACAGGGCTGTCACCACCTGCCGCCTTCCTCTACAAACCGTGGGGTACGAACACGCATCCAAGGGTGGAAAGGAAGCCCTAGCACCATGCTAGTGTAACTAACCACAACTCTAGATCCCTCGAGGCACCTCGCAAGGCGATAAACCTAGAGCACTCTTGCAAGACAATGGACCCGATGACTAAGCAAAGGAACAACTAGATCCAGCGAGCGATTACTTAGACGAAGGATCAAAGCTAGCACTACGTTAAGCATAGGCGTTCGTCGCTCAAGAACGAGCGACGAACGATGAACGATGAAGAACGATCATCGTTAACCGATGATCGAGTATGAACGAACGACGAACGAACGATGAATGATCATGAACGAACATCGATGAACGATGAACGAACGATGAACGAACATGAACGAACGAAGAACGTTCATCCAAGATCAAGGATGAACGATGAACTAGCATAAGCACACAACTACTATAAGAACGATGATATTCCATTGATAAATAAATAAGTCTTACAAAGAGAGTAAAAGGATACAAGGGAAATACCCCAAACTCTCCAAGGGACTTGGGAGCCAAAAGGGCAGCCCACTACTCAGCCTAAGCCTAACTAGAGAGCCCCTAGCTCTGGATGTGTGGAGGAGGAAATGAGCCTCTTGTGTTGTGTGTCCTCTAAGGGGAGGGGGTACCCCTTTATTTATAGCCCTTCAAAGGCGGTGGAGTTGAGGCGGTTCCGTAGGTCGGTAGCATTAATTGCAGGTGGAAACCGACCTCCTGAAGTCGGTTGCAAACCGCCATAGAAAAGTGGACCCAGGCTGCCTCCCTGTCAGGTCGGCCGACCTAGGGTTGGGGGTCGGCCGACCTGGCCCTGGCCCCTCTTGGGCTGGGCTTTGGCAGGTTGGCTCCCTCGGCCTTTTAGCCTCTTTTCCAGGTGCGTGGCCTCAGTTGATTTTCTGATAGGTTCTGGGCCTTTAATTCTTGAATTATATTCTCGCGGCGAGCGTCGTTTGATGGACGTGTTGGAATAGTCGCCTTGGGCCTTGTTTATACCTGGAAATCCCTGTTTTCCACCTGCACATCCAAATCTAGAGGTACATATGGAAATAGGTTATCCGATAACAAAAAGCAAGTAACAAGTGCTAGTTCTTCCTTATTTATAGAGCTAATTGACGGTCAAAAACTGGGTCTAAGGACCGTCAACACTTGTTAATCAGTAGGGTTAGAGTTCTATACGCCATAGCTTGTAACTTGTTATCCCTAGAGTTAATGTTACGCATGTCTTTCCCCTTGACTCGATGATCCATAGGGTCAGAGTTATGCATGTTATGGCACTTGATCTGTTGATCCGTAGGGTCAATGTTAGGTGTACTCTTGCTCCCGACTTGATGATCCGTGTTGGTCGTTTATACGCACCCATTTATGTACCGCAAGTGGACGGTGTACATTGTAGCTTTTTCCCTTAGAGTATTCCAAGGTTTATATCGAATCCACAAGGATCAGCAAGAGAACCGTGTAAGGTCTTCTACGTCGTCTAACGAATCAATCCTAGCATAAAATACTTATTGCACATATGAAAGCTTTTCAAGTTCGCAGATTGGCTTAAAGAAAACTGACAGGAAAGCATACACATAACCAAATAGGAACACCTAGAGTTAGCCTGTATGCATCTAGTGGTCGGAGAAAGGATGTGCCGGTCGCACCGAAGCAACAACAATGTGACATCTATAGTCCTAACTTACTTGGCACTTTAAACAGTTAGTGAACATCGAAGATCGGTAGGAAGCAACCCCTTTCCGTCGAGCCCTGTCACGACCAATCCTCCTTAATCGGTGGCCGCTTCCCACTCTACACATCATCTCAAGGATCTCGCATATTCCAGCGCGTTGAGGTACAGAGACAATGTGCAATTATGGCGCATTACAAGATCCGGATATTATCTTAACCACAATGGAGATAGTGAGAGATTGAATCTCACCTCTTATTGCCACCACAATTAAGATAACATCTAGTACTTAGTCGTCACTAAGCATAGGAACAAGTGCATGTAAAGACCATAAAATCCAGACGAACACAACCGCAGCCAAGGGTAGAATTAAGACAGACACATAGATAAATATAAGCATTGTATCTTTATTCATCACCGTCAGAGAGGTGCCGATCGGCACCGCCTTAGTGCACCATTGACGACTCCTAAGATACATGGCTCTACTTCTCCTAAGCTCCGGTGTAGTGCGACCACGCAGGGCGACTACCCGACTAGACTACATCTCTCAATATGGTGGCTCTTCAACTCCGGCGGCCTCCTGGCGATGTGCAGAGGCTTCCTAAACCCTAAAGATGTCAACTCCCTTCCTTCCTTCTGTCCTCGGGGCGTCCCATGGGTTACATATATAGTGGGGAGGCGTCTGGAGGCGAAAGGAAACAAATCTAGGTCGGTGCCGGTCGGCACCAAAGGTGTGCCGATCGGCACGAGTCGTTTCCAATTCGGACTCGATTTTTCTTTTTCGTAGCTCCGCCTTCCATAAATCATATCTCCACCGTCTGGAGTCCAAATGAGGCAAACTCAGACTCTATCTCATAGCCCTCGAAAAGATCTACAACTTTGGTATTCATTAAATCTCCAGATTCGGCCGTCTTGATTCCCAAATATGCGATGCCAAAATATCTGTCCTGATTCGGACTCCTCTGCGCAGGTCTCCTTGCGGGGCCCATATCTCCTAGCTCCAGAGTCCAAATAGGACAATCCATATATGTTCCGGAAAGCTCTCGACGAGATCTACAACTTTCCTGTATATTGGATTCCCATTAGAGCACGTCTTGAACTTGAAATCCGCGTGACAATATAGTGTTGTTTCTGGACTGCGCGAATTGATCTTTCCTTCTGGATAAACCTTCTAGAAATCCTTAGGCATTGGGCCACGACCTTGGGCTTGCATGTTGGGTTCTATGGACGTCCAGAGGTGCCTTGGATGCGTCATGAGCTAGTGGGAAGCCCTCCTTGCATGGCGAGTCGGGCTTCATGTCGGTACTCCTCATATAAGAGCTATTTTGTCGTCTTTTCACCTGTTTCTGCAATATAGCACTAAAACGACACTACATGTGGAATTCGTCAAGGTTAGAGGTAAAACACATGATTATGATGAGAATATGGTACGATGTTGGTGGTTTTGGGCATATAAAAGGGGTACTTAGAAACCACCAACAGCTCCCCCATGCTTAAACCTTTGCTCGTCCTCGAGTAAATAAATCTTACCCCCCTCAAGGAGAGATCAGCGTTGCAATCATGTTATCTTCACTTGCATTCATCAAGGCACACGTATATCCAACCCGCTTTAAGAATGTAGCACAAAAGTTTTATGTTGCACAAATTCTACTACTCAAAGATACTAGTGGGGGACAGATTATGACTGAGAACCGACCACAATGAGCAAATAAAGTAGCTTCAACTCTCAAAGCAGATTACTCCTCAAACTAGGCCTTAACATAAAGTTTTTCCAAAAATTCAGTCTCATATATCCAAACAAAACACTCTCTAGCAAAGAATCAAGACAACACTCATCTCACAAATCTCACAAGCCAAACACTAGAAGCGATCCTTTCTACAAATATTTGGTGGAAGGCTTTATGTGTAGCTTGGTAGGAAAACAACTAGCAAAACAATGTGACTCAGAATTTTGTCAAATCAAGAGATAGTTCTACTTGGTTTTACAGAGACTTGTCAAAAAGGCCATTGGAAAACATTATGGAGGAGAGAAAAACACACGCTTTAGAAAGGTGGACATGTGCTAATGGCAAAGAATGATCTCAAGACACAAATGAAGTTCTCAAAATCGGATTGCACATGGTTGGAAGGATAGAGTTTCAGCCAATTGAATGCACTTACTTGAATATGATGGTTTTATGCACAATCTTCTACGAAGTCCACTCTTGCAACTTGATATAACACTATAAACAATCTTGATCTTCCATCAACAATCTTTGAAGTCCATTAACTAGTGCGTCGGAATGTAGATGACGGTCCATCTCCCCCATGCTTAAACGATGCTAGTCTCGAGCATATAGGAAGTGAAAAAGAAAAAGCACTAGTTAAACCTTTTATTTCTTCTCCTTGACCATCTGAAACACAAATACTTGATTCCTGGAGATAACAGGGGCTGTTCGCCGATTCTGTACTTTGTGCCGGTCGACGCGAATTTGTGCCGATCGGCGCGAACCCGACTTTTCCCCGTTTTCGCCTCAAATTGATCCTTTGCGCTTCAGAAAGTCTTCAGAGGTGTTTGGTGATGAAAATCTTCGTCTTGAGCAAGATATCTTGATAATTTGTGCATAAAACCATAGAAATAGTGCAATGGCTCGACGAGAAACTCATATCATAAGTTGTGGACACGGATTGGACAACACCAACAAAAGAAATATGGGTTTACAGGTGGGAATATTATGCGAAGTATGCACACATTCCAGAGTAGAATAGGCAATGCTGAATATGAATAAGGCTAGAAAACAAGTGATAGTTACGCAAATGGAATGGCCAGCTTCTAAGTCCCATACCAAAAGAACACAAACTTGACCCAACTCACCAAATACATGTTGCAACTACAGGTTTATCATATAGGTGTAGCATATTTAGCTCCGGTAGGTATGATCAATGCAAGAGAGCAACATTTGCAAAGATTAGAGACATAAGACATTATAGTTTTCTAAAATAATTAGTAAGGACTCAAGCTATGTTGGAGTTTTCTTTTTAGAGAGCAAAGCATGTTGTCATGAAGAACAATTCAATCATATGGGGTCTCTATCAAATCATCTGTCAACAAACACCACCGCTAGAGCAAATAGAGTTCATAGAATTGGTGCTTAGTTCAAATTCATTAAAATTCAGCCGGGGACAATTATATGCAACGAATCATTCATGCAAGTTTCAACAACAATAGCAACTTTCATCATATCTCAAGCAAGTTCATCATAATATGTATTGTTCGAAGTGAAAGCTCAAACACATAGGCGGTGATGATACAAACCAGCTCCCCTAGATAGAGTAATGATATTTGGTCACCCTAAGGTAGCTATTAGGGATATGTCATTGTCCATTCTAAATTCTAAGTGGCAAATTAAAAACAACCTTCGTATGAACAAAACGAGAAGGGTACCACATCATAAAAGAAAGCAAAACCCAAGTTGATAGCAAAAGGCAAAGCAGCGAATGAGAAGAGAATAAGATTAGAGAAGAGAAGGAGGAGATGTTACCACCTTTTAGTGAATTGAAGTTCAGAGCGTGCCTCCCTCATGCTTAAGATGTTGCTGAATTGCATGAGAGAAGCTTGACAGTAGGGACAACAAAGGAGTGCCGATCGGCACAATCAGTGGTGCCGTCGGCACAAGAACTGGTGTCGGTCGGCATTCTCCATCGTCGGCTTCGTTTCTGGATTTTCAACTCGATCATCGCCTTGTAGCTGCTGTCCCATTGCTCCCTCCTATTCATGCGGCTGTTTCTCCTCAATTCCTTCAACTTCCTTCTTTGGAGATCAATTCTTTCATTCCTGCAAACATACTACCCCCGAGGTGATGGTCGGAGTAGAAGAATATCTACCAGCTAACAACAACTTTAAAGTTCTACTTGTGTCAATTTGATTCTAGTAGAGAAAAGAAGACAAAATTCTAATGAGTGTACGTGTGTGCACAAGTGTGGATGCATAAAGTTAATTATCACAATGTTATAGTAAGCAAGCAAGAACATAATGTTATTCCACAATTTAGTCTAAACACCACGTTCACACAAAATTGCTAAATGAATGTGCACGCGATTACACAATTCTAGAAACAGAAGTTACTCATTATTTAGCCCTGAAACAATGCTATCAAAGTGAAGAAAAGGTTATATGATATTAGCAACGAACATTAGTAGCATAGAAACTAAACAAGAACAATGTTTACACCTAGCTCTAAGCACCATGCTTACAACTAAATTGCTAGCGATCTAAAACGAAATTCTTTAACAACCAAAGTCTAAACACTATGTTTGTCATGACTTAGCTATTGCAAAACTCCGCTGGACTAGAAAGATAGCGCATTGAAAAAGAGTAGCAACCAACCAATGCAAATGATGCAAACATAGCAATGCAAATTAACTATCCAATGTTGTTCAACAAACAAGTATAAACACCACGTTTACACCTAAATTGCTAGAGAGTGTGTGCACACAACTGATCATTGGAGAGTTCAAAGCAAGCTATTATGAGTGATGAAGCGAATATGACATGCAAAGTTAGAGGCTCGTGAACTTGTTATGTGACAGCGATGGAATGCTTAGAGGAGCATTTAGGTGTTGTGCCGATCGGCAATGGAGTTGTGCCGATGGGCACAGGGAGGTTTTGGCTCTGAGTGACATGAAAAATGGGTGGTGGAAGGCTTAGGTAGGCAGAAATCAGATGGTTAAATGCATGCAGGCGCAAAAATTATGCAAATACAAAAACAAAGCAAGTGCTCACATATTATGCGTGCAGTGGATGATTTTTGCAAACAAAACACATAATGATGATGGTCTAAACATAAAGAGTTAAACTAGAACTAATTAGACACAAGTGAATCAATTGAGTTGGGTAAAGCTCACATTAAAGCGAAAACTCTAGGTTGCCCTCCTAGCAGTACTATACAATCCACACAAAAGACTCAAAAACACGGGTTGCCTTCCGGAAAGCGCTTTAGTTATAGTCGAATAGCTAGACTTCTTACATACCTGATTGTCGCGAAGCCATGGTTCTTGCTGTAAGATCCCAATGATATCCATGCAGCTTGTACTATGCAAACTTCGTCGTGGTTGACTCATAGCCCGTCTTTATTGTGTTCCATATTGCTCAATGTGTGTAAATGATAGAATGCTCTTGATTCTTCCATCTTGTTTAACTTCTGATCATTTGTTCATGGGAGAATTGCTCAAGCTATTTTCATTGTTGTCATCTTCATCCCCTTCCTTAATCATGTCATCAGTAATCTGCAGCTCCTGTTCTCTCTAAATTTCGCGTCACCAACAGAATGAAACAGGTTCTAAAACCTATACCACCATGTAGGTAGCAAAAATATCTTTCCAACGAGTGCTCATACACCTCAAACGGATTCCGTATGAAGGACTTATGAGTTTTTTACTCCAAGGCTGCGTGCTGTTTGAAAATCTGACAGCTCGCGCAGCGTCCAATGATTAGCTCATAAATCCTTGTAGAAACATCCAAATCCAGCACCGTTTGATGCGTTGGAAAGAAGACTTGAAGCTCTATCCAGATATAAAAGTTTCATATATTGATCAGCTCGGAGAACTCACAGAATCACCAATGATTTCAGCTTCTTGATCGTTTCTTCGGAGGATCTTGATGACTTAATCTTTTCAAGCATTGGAGCATGTGTCGGCTTGTCCTTTGACTTATGAATCTTGATCAATGTTGCACCAGTAAGTTATGATGATGTAGTGTAGATGCAACTCCTCAAAACTTGCCCATTGATCCACCAAGTTGACGGGAGAAGAATTCCGAAGAAATCTGCCATGTCCTGTTCCAGCCGACGACTTGTTTGTGCTTTTCAGCTGCGACAGGAGGAATTAGAGGCTGCGACCTGTACCATTGCGTCGGGCATCAAATTATCTTTCCAAGTAGTACTCGTGCGTCCTCATCGGACTCCGTATGAGGGAGATATGGCCGTTTTTCTGAAGGTATGTCAGGCTGTCTCGCGATGAATCCGAATTGAATTCAAACCTTCCAAATATTCAAACTTAGTGTTTGGAAAGACTTGAATCCGTGTCAATCATCAAAAGAAAGTCTTCTAAATGTTGGAAACCCATAGATCACGTGGATATTGGACTTTAATTCCATATTTGGCTCAAACTTCCAATTGTTTGCATCTCTCGCGAAATATCCAAACAGCCTGCGCAGCATCTCGTATTTTGGCCATAAATCCTTGTAGGAAGCTCCAAATGACGTGAGGTTTAAACCGTTGGAAACTAGACTTGATGCTCTTTCAGAATATCAACTTTTAGGCCATGCAATCTTCTGTACGGATGCGCACACCTCCGGGAAGTCAGCAGACAGAACGACAAACTCATGATCAAGAACATATCCACCATGCCTTCAATGTTATAAATTGAAATCCTCGATCTTCATGGTAGATAGCCCTCAATCTTCTCTCCCATCACCTATTGATATAAACAAGCCAAATCTTCGCAGAGCATTAGTCCAAAACGAATTAACACAAGAGCGCGTACCTTGTTTTGAGCAGTGTGGTGCCGATCGGCATGGGCGTTGCGCCGATCGGCACTAGCGAGTTTTTCATGGAGAGGGACTCCATAGCAGATGATGGGCCACTAACAAAGTTAGCACCTACTGCTATGGAGCAAGAGAGTCGACGAAGAGCGGAATCGTCGATGTCGGCGTCGACGTCAATGCGGTGCCGATCGGCACTTGCAGCAACATCGTCGTGCTCCAGGTGAGGTTGTGTGCCTAGCCTTGTACCTGTTTTCAATGGACACAAACAAAGAAAAACAGGGTATATGCAATAAAAAGATATAGGATTAGTTCGATAAACTAGATAGATCGCCCTAGGTTCGAGTTGCCGATCCCCGGCAACGGCGCCAGAAAAAGCTTGTTGGTCGTTTATACGCACCCATTTATATACCGCAAGTGGACGGTGTATATTGTAGCTTTTTCCCTTAGAGTATTCCAAGGTTTATATCGAATCCACAAGGATCAGCAAGAGAACCGTGTAAGGTCTTCTACGTCGTCTAACGAATCAATCCTAGCATAAAGTACTTATTGCACATATGAAAGCTTTTCAAGTTCGCAGATTGGCTTAAAGAAAACTGACAGGAAAGCATACACATAACCAAAGAGGAACACCTAGAGTTAGCCTGTATGCATCTAGTGGTCGGAGAAAGGATGTGCCGATCGGCACCACGGGTGTGCCGGTCGGCACCGAAGCAACAACAATGTGACATCTATAGTCCTAACTTACTTGGCACTTTAAACAGTTAGTGAACATCGAAGATCGGTAGGAAGCAACCCTTTCCGTTGAGCCCTGTCACGACCAATCCTCCTTAATCGGTGGCCGCTTCCCACGACCTTGGGCTTGCATGTTGGGTTCTATGGACGTCCAGAGGTGCCTTGGATGCGTCATGAGCTAGTAGGAAGCCCTCCTTGCATGGCGAGTCGGGCTTCATGTCGGTACTCCTCATATAAGAGCTATTTTGTCGGCTTTTCACCTGTTTCTGCAATATAGCACTAAAACGACACTACATGTGGAATTCGTCAAGGTTAGAGGTAACACACATGATTATGATGAGAATATGGTACGATGTTGGTGGTTTTGGCATATAAAAGGGGTGTTGGTGGTTTTGGCATATAAAAGGGGTACTTAGAAACCACTAACAATCCGAAGGGTCAGAGTCCCATAGGAATTGAGAGTACTGTTTAGCAATGTAAGCGTGGTGCTTAGATTGGTGAATAGCTTTGAGTGTTTGGTTACCCCCATGAACAGGAGAAGGTTTGGCAGTGAGGACTTGATTGCCTCATTGTCACGTGACCTTAGGTCTGGCAGTGAGGACTTGATTAGCTCGTTGTCACGTGACCTTAGGACTGGCATAGGGACTTGATAGCCCTAGTGTCACATGTCCTAGTAGAGGGTTGCCGGTAGGTGGTGACAGCCCTGCTGTGTTTACTCCTCTCTGTTCCAGAATAACATAGGACTTAGATTTGTATGTGATGCATGTATAACCAATAGACGGGAATATAAGAAGTACATAGGGACCCAGCTCGACTCCTCTTAACCCCTCTTAACCTAGGCTTTGTATTGATGTTAGATTGGATTGTTCTGTGTGTCACACTATCCCTATACATTATCTTTACCCCTATTTAGACCTTGGTATATTATTAGTTATATGATTATGAACGTGCTATCTCATAAACCGCCGCCTTCCGTTGGTAGAACTATAAATGACAACCATTGGAGTAATCCATTGGTGAAATGCTACAACGGTATTCTCCGTGCGCTTGCGGATTTACCTAATCGACACTAAGACACATCTATAGATCATTTCTGACATCATTGTCAAAGATGATTTATTTGGTGAGACTTAACAGATGTCAACAATATCATAAACACATTTTGACCAGTCACAACACATTAATTCAATGTTTTAGCTCGCCTAAGAAACTGCGGGATGAAACTAGGCATTTGAGCGTGATTGTTCCGTTGTCCAAACCAAACTATATGATCTGGTTGCTTCACAGTCCTTGAGGCATTTCATGAGGGAGGCGCAGGGTACAGTGGCTGATGAGGACATCCTCCACTATTACCCGCTGGCAAAGACACAACAGAAGGTGATGGCCTAGTTGTTGTCAGGCGGCGACCGTATGAGGCTCTGAATAATCCCACCTTGTTTAGCTTGGGAGGAGGAAGCCACCTTAAAAGGGAGAGCCACCCTTCCCATATCGGACTAGTCTTTTAGGGCGATTGGGCCATTCCCCGAGTGGGGGCACTGGAGTTGCGGTGCTAATATTCCGGGATTTAGGGAAACCGGATCGGTGTGTCGGGCTTTCAAGTGTCAGTGCTAAGATTGCGGGACTCGAAGAATCAGGATCGGTGTGTCGGGCTTTCGTCCAAACCCGCCTGGGCCGGACTCATCATTTAGTATCAGAGCTGGGCCCTTGTTTAAGGGGTTAGGAATGATGAGGACATCCTCCACTATTACCCGCTGGTAACTAGTCTTTTAGGGCGATTGGGCCTGTCCCCGAGTGGGGGCATTGGAGTTGCGGTGCTAAGATTGCGGGATTCAGGGTATCCGGATCGGTGTGTCGGGCTTTCAAGTGTCGGTGCTAAGATTGCGGGATTCGGGGAATCCGGATCGGTGTGTCGGGCTTTCGTCCAATCCCATCTGGGCCGGACTCAACAGTGGCCAGCACCATTTGTCCGGTCTTGTGAAATTACTCACTGAAAGGATATTCCGGTGAGAAGGCCGAACTGTATCACCATACAGTTTGTTGTACTAGTATTTTGGTAGCGTTTACAGAAGGGAAGACTCGCTATCCCATGCACCAAAACTTCCCCTGAACAGGCGTGAAATGCACCGGATAAAAATCAAACAAGGAAACCATATGTGTTCGCGAACCGCGGCGGCCACCAACATCACGGCGGCGTAAATTATGCATCGCACAGCAGAAATAACCCTGAACATAGATATGGAATGCACCGGATAAGCGTCGCACACAGTAGGCGGTGATCAGCATCGCGCCGCCATAAAATAAGCATCGTCGTACGGGGGAGCCAGGTACTAATAATTAGAAGTATCGAACTAACGCTATACGAGATGAATCAACATGCCGGCCGACCCAAACTAGTCTTCTTGTGCCGCGGCTTAAGCAGCCATGGCGGTGGCCGCTGCATATGTGACGTCGTTCTCCTTGGCGGTAGCTTCTTCCTCCTCAGCGGAGTCGTCTTTCTCATCGACAACTGCGTCTTGATCTGTTTTGAACGGATTTCATAAGCATTTAAGTATCTTCCATATCAGAAAAGATAGATGACATGGCAAGGAATTGAAGATGAACGATAAAAGATGTCTTTCATCGTGGTGAAACGATGTGGGTACCCCTTTCTTTGTAAAGGAAGCCAAATGACAGGGCAAGGAGAGCATTGAAAGGAATCCGGATACACAAAGACGACGTGTCACTCTAGGAAACTGTGAAATGAAAGTGTCTCATATCAGAAACACATTTTGACCTGTCACAACACATTAATTTAATGTTTTGCTCGCCTAAGAAACTGCGGGATGAAACTATGCATTTGAGCGTGATTGTTTCGTTGTCCAAACCAAAACTATACGATCTGGTTGCTTCATAGTCCATCACGCATTTCATGAGGGAGGCGCAGGGTACGGTGGCCGGCACCATTTGTCCGGTCTTGTGAAATTACTCACTGAAAGGATATTCCGGTGAGAAGGCCGAACTGTATCACCGGACAGTGTTTGTACTAGTATTTTGGTAGTGTTTCCAGAAGGGATGACTCGCTGTCCCATGCACCAGAACTTCCCCTCAACAGACGTGAAATGTACCGCATAAAAATCGAGCAAGGAAAGCATATGTGTTCGCGAACCGCGGCGGCCACCAACATCACGGTGGCGTAAATTATGCATCGCACAGCAGAAATAACCCTAAACAGATATGGAGTACACCGGATAAGCGTCAGAACAAGATACGTCCGCGCACAGCAGGCGATGATCAGCATCGCGCCGCCACAAAATAAGCATCATCGTACGGGGGAGCCAGGTACTAATAATTAGTAGTATCGAATTGCAACATGTAACTAACACGATACGATATGACTCAACACGCCGGCCGACCCTAACTGGTCTTCTTGTGCCGCGGCTTAAGCAGCCATGGCGGCGGCCGCTGCAGATGTGACGTCGTTCTCCTTGGCCGCAGCTTCTTCCTCCTCAGCGAGTGGTCTTTCTCATCGGCAGCAGGGTCATTGTCATCGGCAGCTGCGTCTTTCTCCTCAGCGGGGGCGTCTTTCTCCTTGGTAGCAGGGTCATTGTCCTCGATGGCGTCGGCGGCATCATCTATCTCCTTGCGCTTTGCGTCTTCCACAGCGGCGGCGTCTTCCCCCACGTACACAAACAATCAAGAAATTCGGACATGTTTTCACGGCAGCTATTGAGAGCTACACAAACAATCAAGAAATTTATAAAGAATCGAATGAATTAGAACAAATTTAGAAACAATCGACATGTATATCCGCGAATCTTATCGCAAGCACCGGAACGTCCTCTGAAAGTGATACAATGCGCTTACTTCGTGCGAGGTTTGTCTAATGCCTGTCGCATAGGGAGATGATGTCGTCGAGTTCACTTGGTGGTCTTCCGGCTCGCTCCAGGCAGTCCCCCAGTTGCCCTAGCTTGCTGTGCGAATTTCCCGTTACCGATAGGAGATTCGCCTGAACATCGAACCGGTCAAGGACCGCTATCATGACGTGGTCTGCTAGATTCTCGCTGTCAAGCTTCACCTTCATGCGCGTAATCCTCCCCTGGTTGTCGGCTGTGGCCTGTATCTTCCTCTTGATCACTTCTATCCTACACAGAGATCCAGAGCAAGGCTAATAAATTCACTGACATTGAGGAATGAGAAGAAATCGACGGGGAGGCGATGGCGGAAATTGAAAAAATGAAACAAGAAAAATTCAAACCGCTTTTCCGGGATCACTATGTCCACCAGAATGTCGATGCACTCTGAATCTCGCCCATGCTGCAGCGTGCTTTCGACGACTACATGATTCCTACGTACAGGTAGGAAATAGCAAAACTGATAACTACCAACTATTATGATGTTCATTGAGAAGCCGATGCATGGAATCGAAAAATCAGAAAAATAGAGTGCAGACCGGATTGTTGTGACAACTGGCTAATCAGCAACCACCGGCTCGCATTGCTCCTGTCACTTGCGGCTGTCCCCCCCCCCCCCCCCCCCCCCCCCCCATCTCTTGCTCGTTCCTCCCCTTGTCCATGTTTCGCCTACATACATATGGAAAGCAAAACTAGTAACGGGACTAAAATTTATGAAGAAGAAGAAATCTAATAAGTTGATTGAGGATATCGAACATTAGAGAGGCAAATGGATACCTTTTTTTTGGCAAATCTCTGAAGCTCGACACAGGGCAGGAGTTTGTGATGCAAGTGATGCGCGGATGAGCACGGGAGGGAGACGTTTATGCCTTTATGGTGCGAGTCATGCGTGTCCGCCAGAAGAAAATGCAGGCTCTGCACGAGTGCACAGTTGCTGGGGTCCCATTGTGTACTAACACTCGCGAACCTACCCACGAAGCAGCTGATTTTGATCGAGCCCTCATCTTAGTAGTATTATGTTAGGGTAGTCTCAATGGGACTTTGATGAATACAGTAAGGTGCCAACTCAGCAAAAAATGACGATGAGGCATACAAGTTCAGAAGAAAGAGATCAGACATGTTTAATGGGGATGAATGTCAGTTTACACTGTTTTCAAAGGATGGTATGGAAGTCCATTGGGATTCTTGTTTACTAAGCAAAAAATGACGATGTGGCATACAAGTTGATTTCTTGCTTCTAAACTCTTCAAAAATCAGTTTTAGTTGATTATGACATGCAGTGTCGATTCGTATTTTAGTTCCAGTAATTGTAGTTGATCATGGCATGAATGATTGTTGCTTTGACATTTGAATAGTGTATACTGGAATATCTAGTTTTTCTCATCAATTGCTAAACGAAAATAATTATTAAGAGTATTTTCAATAATCAATTGCTTTCGTACCATGTGGAGACCCAAGCGTGGTTGCTTCACGCGGAGACCAAAACTGTGGTTGGTCAGACAGTTTTCACTCATGATGACGAGCGAATGGCACCATTGCCTTGTCTTGTTAAGTTTTACTCAGGCAGTTGAAAATGAGCTGTAGTGCAATGCAGGAAGGTCCGGTGATTCACCCATGGGCCATGACTTCGTTCACTTCTAGCTTACCGAGTTCGCGTGATTGACTGGTGGTCCTAATACTTTCTTGGACCCACCCACATGTTGGTGAAAGGACTGGGGTCGGCTACAAGTCAACCTTCGAAACAAGGGTCGCGTCGCCTCTTCTTCCCCGAGTTGCCCCCTCTTAACCTGCAGCTTTGGTTGGTTGCCGCGCAGGCCTCGGCCGACACACCGCGTTTGTGTGTCGTTTTGCTCATTTTCCTTGTCGATTAGCTGATGGCGGGCGTGGCGTCGACTTTCGGCGCCACAGTTGCGGCGACGGCATAGTTGCGGCGCGACGGACGATGGCGGGAAAGCAAACACGCCCGACTATACGTGCTACGTACTATCTTGAAGCGCTTCCATGCGCGCGCATGCTCTAGCCAATCACGGAGCATGCACTCGATCAGTTAGCATTCGGCCAACTACCTTATTTCAATGACTAGTGGGCCGAACTCAGTTGGCGGTCAAACAAGCGAGTTTATGATTCCAGAAGGTGAGTACATCTGCGTCGATCCGGATGGATCCGTCTAGTAGGCCTACACCGTTGCTTTCATGTTGTCATTCCTCCCCTAGTGGGCCGCTCTGCGACATTGTGTCCCAGGCTGGTTGCAATGGGCTCTCTAGATCCAGCGTGACGGTCTCGTCTACAGTACAGGCTCTCAGATCCAGCTCACAGAGCGCCGTGAAGGATGCCACATGGCCTTACTCGCGGGCACAAGAAATCAGTGACAAAAATGGTGACCATGTGCCACATAGCACCCGACATGTGGGGTCAAAGACGTGGGTCCCGCATTGGACCACGTGCCTTTAGCCGCATGCAACCAAAATAAGTGACGAATAACTTTAATTTGATAGTGGGCCCTGGGAGCCTGACAGGTCGGCTCCAGGGGCGTTTTGCTGTGCTCTATAGGGCCCACGGTGCTTGACATGTGGGCCCACGGACACTTCATGGTGCGATAGGTGGCACTACAAGGGCGAGCGAAATCAGTGACAAAAATATACTTGGTCGTGGGACCCCTGGCCTCTGACACATATGCCCAATTGGCTCTGTTGTGCGCCGCGTGGCACTGTACGCGGTCAAAAGAAATTTGTGACGAAAATAGTTTGACCGTGGGCCCTGTTGGCGGTTCTTATGCGTATAATTAAATTCATTAATTCCCCAAGCGCACGGATCACCATTGTAGCATTTCACCTTGGAGTATTCCAGGTTATCGTATTTATATTTCCGCAGGGAAGTAGAGCGAAAGGAAGCTGAATAATAACAATACATTGTACTTATTGTAGAAAATAATATCAACGATACTTGAGACGGGGTCAGGTTTGCATGATAAATGGGTGGCACTCACCATATGATCCTAAGTGATAAAAAAAGAAAAGCGTAGTATACATTTGGGAGAGCAACGAGATAGAGACAAAGCTTCCTATATGTTTATCTAGTATTTACTCTTACTAACAGTCAAGTCTACAAAGATGATCTACTGTAGCTAAGCTCATACATGTTGGTATTTCTTAACGATCACAGATAAATCCGCAAGCGCACGGAGAATACCGTTGTAGCATTTCACCCGGGAGTATTCCAAGGTATCGTAATTTATATTTTCCACAGGGAAGACGATGGTTAAGAGAGTACTATGCTCATAGTTAATATCTACATTTAAATGGATCACAGTCCACACAATGCTAAACAATAATATATAGGTAGTGTGACACACAAGAAAAGGATCAACTCTAATATACATCCGTAGCCAAGTGGAGAGAGAACAAAGAAAAGAGCTAAGTTCCATATGTACTTCATTATACAGCCGCATAGTATACAACATGCACATGCACGCACATAACTAAGGTTTAGGCAAATGCACTCAAGCAAATTGGGCACCGGCTTACCCCTGGTCTGCCAGGCGACTCCGGTCTACAGCTCTACGCCGTACCCGAACGTGGAGGGATACCGAGGACGGACAGGGCTGTCACCACCTACCGTCTACCTCAAACAATCCGTGGGGCACGAGGCATCCAATGTATTCTACCAATCCAAGCACCATGCTTGCATTGCTAAAACATTACTCTAAATCCCCTAGGCGATGATATGGATCTAGAGCATAATCATAAAGATCATTGGACCTATGCTTGGACATGCAAATGCATGTAAACCTAAGTATATACATAGTATACTATGTACTAGGACACGTGACAATGAGGCAATTATGTCCCTACCGCCAGTCCTCTAGGTAATACCCACATAACAAGCATATGAATATCACACTAGCACTATAAAAGAAGATTATAATTACTCTATTACATAAGCAAGCTAAGGGTCCACAACCAAACAAGGAACGCTTAACCAAGGCAAGACTATATGAAAAGAATAATATTATTAAATAGAATAAAGTCGCAAAAAGAGAAAATGATACAAGAACCATACCAGAATCTCCAAGAGGACTTGGGAACTAGAATAGCTCTACTCTAAGCCTAACTCCACTAAAGCTTGGAGACTACATCTAATGCAAAGGAGTGATTTCTCTCTTGGTGTGTGTTGAACCGTGAGAGCTCTCCTCTATTTATAGCCCCCAATAGGGAGGAGGGATTAAATAGATCAAGTGAGAGTCGGTTGAGGCAGATTGGCCGCCAAGGTAGGCCGGCCAGCCTAGGTGGCAGGCCGGCCGGCCACACATTGTGGCGGTTGGCCACCGCCTTCCGTGTGGACGCTCCAGATCACTTCCCGAGGTCGGTTCTGAAGTCCGTGATGTCCTGGGGGCGGTTAAGGTGGAGTAACCATCAAGTTTAGGCCCAAAAGCCCACCTTCTAGAAGTCGGTTGTTCATCCACCATGGAGAGCACTTTTTTTTTTTTGAGATTACACAGTACAACTCAGACACTCACAACGCACGCACACTCACCCCTATGAACACACGTACGCAAACCCTACCCCTATGAGCATCTTTGAAGACTGAACCGGCAAATCCAGGGATACGAAGTCACCACTGGCGCCTCGCTGTCGACGGGAGCGTCGCCTACCACTGAAAGCACAAATGCCGTTAAATCCTTGAAAATTCGCTCCCACGGAGAGTCGAACCCAGGACCTGAGAGGTGTTACTCGGATGCCTTAACCACTAGGCCAAGACCCCTTTCACACCATGGAGAGCACTTGGGCTTGATGTTTTGGAGTGTATGTAGCCCATTGGAGGAAGCTTGGGCCAATTGGAGACAAGTCCAGACCGGCCGGCCTAGGAGGGTGGCCGGCCGGCCAACTGTTTTCAGCATTTGCTGAAATCTTCTTCGTGGCATAACTTCTCCTCCCAAACTCCAAATTGGGTGAACCAAAAGTCCATTTTGACTATCTCGACGAGGGCTTCGACATGGAGATATCAAATTTGTCATTTGAATAATTATTTCATAATGTCCCATTGCCTCTTTGATTCGTCTCGATGTCGTGGGACAATATTTTCCGAGATCAGCCCATTTTCCTTTGAAATATACCTGCATAAAGAAATCTACCAAAACTCGTGGAACTTTATTAGTTTAAATAATTATGCGAATAAGAAATGCTAATGCACCTTTATTTGTACGAATATTGGTGGTCGAAGTTGGTACTTAACGACCGTCAACAAACCCCCCAAGCTTAAACCTTTGCTCGTCCCGAGCAAAGCTAAAGACTTGGTTGTGTTGATCAGGAGTTGCTACCATGTCTTACTCCGCAAAAGTACCATGCATACAACAAAATATTCTCCCTCGAATTGAATAAGCTGGCATGACAACTTACTCTTCCCCTTAGTCCTCATGGGGCTGATTGCTTCTCCTTGCCTTGGGCGGTTGAGAGACAGAACGGTTTGTAGAGCACTATTTACTCATTCTTTGTTAACTTTCATTCCAGAGGTTTTCAAAAGATTTTGCAAATAAAAACAAAGTTCCTCGAATGATTCTCTTGAATCGCTCAATGTGTATGCTTTCTTACCAAGGCGTTGTGTTGCCTCCTTTCTCCTCCTGCTAATAGGTTTATGTATGTGGGGCTTTGGTAGGGGGGTAAAGTGAGGCAAACTTACATCACATATATTGCTATATCAAAAGACCGGATCCAAAGAGAAAGCAAGTCATACAATCTGATCAAGATGTGCATGTGCGTGCTTATGTGGATGATGGTGGAAAAATGATTACTCCTTTTTGTATACCTTCTCTCTCTTTGTTTGAATTTCGAGGACATGGCTATCTCTTTTTTTTGTTTTTTTTTTTCTTTTTCATCATGCTCTACTTGAATGAGCAAGATTCTTTTTTTTTTTTTTGCATAGCCATTCCTCTTTTGCAATGATACTTGGAGAGAGAAAGAGGTATAAAACATATGGAGTATTTATTTTATGGAATGAGGGGAAATGTGATGCTAACTTCTAGTGTAAAAGTTAAGCATATGTATATGGTAGAGTGTACGTGATCTTGATCATGAAAGTATGAAAGGCATCTCACAAGGGTCACAACAATTTTGAAAAAGCTCAATGTAATAACAAGCAGCATATGTATGGAGGTTTTGCAATAAAATCGACATATGGCTTTGGTAGGAATTTTCATCATTGAGGAACTTTTGGTTTTATAATTTTAAAAACAAAAATCTCTGGAATTTAAGTCTTACTTAGAACAAGATCATAGCAGCTCTATTAGACCATATCATATCTCACAACAACCTAGACTTGGATCATGCATTTTGCTACCCACGAGTTTCAGGTTCAAGAATAAGAGTGCATCCAACAAACTCAAAACTTGGGAGAGTACTAAGTTGCAAACAGGAACAAGAGAGGGATAAAACAGAGCAACTATTCATCATTTCAACATAGAGAATTAAAACATTCTTATCGCACATAGAAGACGAAACTACCTTTATTTATTAGTATTTTTTATCTTTTTTAATGCAAGAAAACAAAGGAAAGATACAAATTACCTCAGTGGGGGGGAGTGGTCTCCCCCCCAAGCTTAGTTCTTGCTTGAGTGCGTCAATATCCGCTTAGTTCCAGCCTTCATGGCTGCAACAAAGAGCGAAAACACACAAGAACAACTCGGAACGGGTTATGTTAGTGTAATCAAAATGAGCACGCCCGTCGGTTGATGTTCCCAGCTTGAGCATAACTTGCAGATGCAAAACAAGAAGAGGGAAATCTTTTTGTTTGCAGATGCAAAACAAAGAAGAGGGAAATCTTTTTGTTGAATTTGAGAGAATTTGGAGAAATGAGAGTAAAGAAGATGAGGAGGGCATTTGGGTGGTGAATGAAATGAATTTGGCATGAAAACATCACCATTCGGCCTTTTTGTAAAACTTGAAGTTCGATGGCCATATTTGGAGAGGAACAGTGACAAGTGGCCGTGGGGAAACAAGACAGAGTGCTAACAATGGCCATGTCATGTTAGGTGACCCATTGATGGGGACTCTCCCCTCAAGCTTGGCTCAAATCCTCCATTGATTCTATGTTTTTTTTTGGATAGTGGAGGTTTTGGCCAAAGCTCAGCTATGCCTAAAAATTTATTTTCTCCAAAAAAAAACAAATGTCCCAAATTCATTTTTTATTATTTTTTAAAAAAAGGTTGGAGAAATCCAACATGCAAAATGATTATCGAAATCAAACATGCAAATGCATTTTAATTCAAATCAAATGAAATCCAAATATGCAATTGGAAAAATCAAATATAAAATACTACCGGTTTTCCTGTCGGCAAGGGCATCATCGTTTTAAGTCCGATGAGCAAGACATTATGACGAGTTCGATTGCCATGGGTATTTCAGATTTGTAGTGCAGTTTCTCGGCAATTCGAATCCATCATGCACTACCCTGTTTTCACATGAAGGGAAAACAAGCAAGTGATTGCCTGTATGGGCTATGACCATATATTTACAGATATAACTAAGAGCATTTGTAAACTCCTAAACCAATTGTCTTCGACGGTAACGGCGCCAGAAATGCTTGTTGGTATTTCTTAACGATCACAGATAAATCCGCAAGCGCACGGAGAATACCGTTGTAGCATTTCACCCGGGAGTATTCCAAGGTATCGTAATTTATATTTTCCACAGGAAAGACGATGGTTAAGAGAGTACTATACTCATAGTTAATATCTATATTTAAATAGATCACAGTCCACACAATGCTAAACAAATATATAGGTAGTGTGACACACAAGAAAAGGATCAACTCTAATATACATCCGTAGCCGAGTAGAGAGAGAACAAAGAAAAGAGCTAAGTTTTATATGTACTTCATTATACAGCCGCATAGTATACAATATGCACATGCACGCATAACTAAGGTTTACTCAAATGCAGTCAAGCAAATTAGGCACCGGCTTACCCCTTGTCTGCCAGGCGACTCCGGTCTACAGCTCTACGCCGTACCCGAACGTGGAGGGATACCGAGGACGGACAGGGCTGTCACCACCTACCGTCTACCTCAAACAATCCGTGGGGCACGAGGAATCTAATGTATTCTACCAATCCAGGCACCATGCTTACATTGCTAAAACATTACTCTAAATCCCCTATGCGATGATATGGATCTAGAGCATAATCCTAAAGATCATTGGACCTATGTTTGGATATGCAAATGCATGTAAACCTAAGTATATACATGGTATACTATGTACTAGGACACGTGACAATAAGGCAATTATGTCCCTACCGCCAATCCTCTAGGTAATACCCACATAACCAGCATATGAATATCACACTAGCACTATATAAGAAGATTATAATTACTCTATTACATAAGCAAGCCAAGGGTCCACAACCAAACAAGGAACGCTTAACCAAGGCAAGACTATATGAAAATAATAATATTATTTAATAGAATAAAGTCGCAAAAAGAGAAAATGATACAAGAACCATACCAGAATCTCCAAGAGGACTTGGGAACTAGAATAGCTCTACTCTAAGCCTAACTCCACTAAAGCTTGGAGACTACATCTAATGCAAAGGAGTGATTTCTCTCTTGGTGTGTGTTGAACCGTGGGAGCTCTCCTCTATTTATAGCCCCCAATGGGGAGGGGGGATTAAATAGAGCAAGTGAGAGTCGGTTGAGGCAGATTGGCCGCCAAGGTAGGCCGGCCGGCCTAGGTGGCAGGCCGGCCGGCCACACATTGTGGCGGTTGGCCACCGCCTTCCGTATGGACGCTCCAGATCACTTCCTGAGGTCGGTTCTGAAGTCGGTGATGTCCTGGGGGCGGTTAAGGTGGAGTAACCATCAAGTTTAGGCCCAAAAGCCCACCTTCTAGAAGTCGGTTGTTCATCCACCATGAAGAGCACTTGGGCTTGATGTTTTGGAGTGTATGTAGCCCATTGGAGGAAGCTTGGGCCAATTGGAGACAAGTCCAGGCCGGCCGGCCTAGGAGGGTGGCCGGCCGGCCAACTGTTTTCAGCATTTGCTGAAATCTTCTTCGTGGCATAACTTCTCCTCCCAAACTCCAAATTGGGTGAACCAAAAGTCCATTTTGACTATCTCGACGAGGGCTTCGACATGGAGATATCAAATTTGTCATTTGAATAATTATTTCATGATGTCCCATTGCCTCTTTGATTCGTCTCGATGTCGTGGGACAATATTTTCCGAGATCAGCCCATTTTCCTTTGAAATACACCTGCATAAAGAAATCTACCAAAACTCGTGGAACTTTATTAGTTTAAATAATTATGCCAATAAGAAATGCTAATTCTCCTTTATTTGTAGGAATATTGGCGGTCGAAGTTGGTACTTAACGACCGTCAACAATACACATACTAGTCATGTCGTTTCGGGGCACGGATGTGCTAGGGCTAGCGAACCGATGCTGCTAGTTCACCCTGGGGAACCACCCACTATAATTAAGAACCTACCTGTCCAACCCGGACGTGGTGGATTACAGAAACCGGTGCGGCTGTCACATACACTCGCGGCTACCATCCTCCGTGGGGTTGGGTGCCAAACATGCATAGGCCAAGCTCTAAGCGCTATGCTTACAACCCACCTAGAGGAACTACTCTTGATCAACGGAGCAATCATATCTAAGAATAGAGCACAGATTTCACCAAACGCGGACGCCATCTCCGACGGAGGCACTCTCTCGTGCTCTTTAGACAACAATCACGAATCCCACAACAAGACTTCTACGAGCACTTACTTAACCAAATAAATAAACTAAATAGAAAAGAACTACTAAAAATAAATAAAGATAAAACTAAATATATAAATATATATTAAATAAAAGAATATTTCTACAAGAGTTAAGATACAAAGAACTATGCCAGAACTCCGAGAAGACTCCAGAAGCTCGAGCGAGCACTCACTCTACTCTACTCTACTCTAACTCCCAAAGTAACTACTAAACAAGAAATGAAATGATCACCTGGATGAGCTTTATAGGGTCTTTAGGACAGGAGGAGCTTTATAGCTGAAGATGGAGTGGCGGGGCCGCCAAGTCAGGCCGGCTGGCCTAGTAGGGGGGGCGGCCCGCCATCTCCTGTGGCGGTTCGCCACCATCTCGCCTCTGGATGCTCCAGATTTGCTCCTGGTGACGGTTGTCCAGTCGGTGGCTTCGTAGGGGCGGCAGAAGAGGAGTGAGGGCCAAGTTGAGGCCCAAACGGCTCACCTTCTAGAACGTCGGTGGAATTCTTCTGAACAGGCTTTTGATTCTGTTTGTAGCCCAACGGAGGAAGGCTGAGGCCTGGGGCCATCTTGTGGGACCGGCCGGCCTATGGATGGGGCCGGCCAGCCTGGCTTTGTGCTGGCTGAGCCCACTTTCCTCCATATTTCCCTCCTGCATCTAAATATCACCAAAACTTGTGTAGTAGCATTAATCCTAACTACTATCCATAGAATCTTGGTGACATGCCTTAATTTACCGGTAGGGTGGCGGTCAAAACATGGTTTAACGACCGCCAACAGGCCTCAAGATGTCTGACTTATGGGGACCGTCTTGCTGACTGGGATGCCACGTAGGCTACAAACGCCTGTGAGGTCGGGTTTATGACGAAAATTGTGCGTTTCCGTTGGTCGCCGTACCCGCAACGTGATTTTTAGTGACGAATTGGCCACCCGAAACAGTAAACCGGCGGCACTGGACGATACTGTGCACCGATTTATATGGTTTTCATCACAAATATGGCTTGTTAGTGACGGACTACGAAAATAGTCATAAAGTTGGCCAGAAACAGGAAAACCGCTAAAATAGTGACAGATATACAGTAATTTCGTCATAAATCTGCAGATCTGTACTAGTGTTACTTAGTCCTATATCTGCTTAGAGTTGCCTCTCGCCTTTTATCAGAGAGTGGAATTGCCTGCTGTGTGTGTCGTACTATCCTCATATCTATTTGCACCTTACCCCTGCATTGGATTATTGTTATGATCTATCACTTGTAATACCATGAGTATAAGTACATATTTGTCAACTACGTCTTCCTTTGGGAAAATGTAAATAACGATACCCTGGAATACTCTCGGGTGAAATGCTACAGCGAGTTATCCGTTCGCTTGCGAATTATCCTTTATGTTGAATACTAATAATACATTTCTGGCACTTGTTGCTAGTTGTGGATTATTATGTATATCCTAAGCAAGTAACTTAACCTAAGGTATTTCTGGCGTCAAGCCGGGAATATTCGCTTTAGGCCTAACCAGTCTAAAGTGGTGTTTTTTGTTTGGTGTAAGAAATACCAATAAGCCACATGAATCTGCTCAAGTCATCAACCAGCAGTAGAAAGTATTGATTACCACACGCCATGAACGAGGTCGAGGACGTTGCTCGCGCGCCGGCGTGCCTAGTCGGGGAACGTGGCGTGTCACTGTTTGCCGGCAAGGCAGCAGTCGCAGACCTGCTCCACTTGCTCGAGCGGGGGACAGCCCGCGCACCATATCCTTTTGGGCCAGCCGCTAGAGGGAGCCGAAGCTGATGTGCCCGTACCTGGTGTGCCAGCGCCATGCCACCTCCGTGCTTCGGGCCGACAGACACACCAGCCTACCGATGTTCATCTCCAGGATGTAGAGGTGCGTCATTAATCGCCGCACCTTGACCAGCCATTGATGTTCCTGATCGAAGATGCGGAGCAAGCCGGCGTTGATTTCCACCCTGCAGCCGGCCTCCATCTGACCAAGGCTGAGGATGTTGGCTATCAGACGGGGAATGTAGTACACCCCCGTCAGCGCGCAGTGCTCGCCATTCTTGCCGGTGAAGACAATGTGCCGCGTCCTTCAATCTCGACCACGGACCTGTCGCTGAACACTACACCACAACACACAATAATCAACTGACGGTGAGTCGCTAAAACGGCCTTTACCGACTTACCATAAGTCGATAAAGACATTTACCGAACTTCCTGGTGAGTCGTTATAAGTAGCGTCAGTAAAAGTTTTTACTCTAAAGAATTACCGACCTATAGTTCGACGCTAATATATATAATTACCGACCCACCGTTAGTCGCCAACCTCATTTTTTCTTTAAAAAAAATAGTACTCTTTAACCTAGTCCACCAATGAAATTTCAAGAATAGAATCATTGAGTAAAAAACTGTTGGATCCAAAGACAAACTGAAGCACGCAAGCAGTAGCACGAAAGCTCTAGCAGCAAGCAGCGGCGGCGAGCAAGCAGTATCATGAACAAGCAGGCAGTCGCAGCAGCAGCGTGCAAGGGAGAAGCGCGATGAGAGGAGAGAGGACTGACCAAGCAGCGCAAGCGGGAACGCCACCATGCCATGCCCACGGCCCCATCGGCTGCCGCCCCACCGAATCAAAGCCCGTGCAGCACGGATCTGGCCACGCCACCATGGAGACCACCGCCGGATGAATCGGAGCCCGCCGCCGGCCGAATCGGAGCTCGCAGCTGGCCGACCCTCCGCGGCTCGGCCTCCCCGTGCCGCACCAGGCCGCGACCCCGTGCCGCACCAGGCCGCGACGGATCCACACCGTCCCGCCTCGATCCGCGCCGTCGGGAGGGAGGGAGCTCGACAGAGGCGGCTCGCCGGGAAAGGGGAGGAAGCCTGAGCATCTCTTGATGGGCAACCGAGAGGAGAGGATTTTGCCCGGGTTTTCACCCGAACGGCTCCAGATCAGCCCGTTTGAGCCGTTTTCAAGTAAACTCATATTTTGAGTGTTTTCCCATGAGAATCATCCAATTACATCAAAGATATCATAACAAGTGAGAAAGAACGTTTCCCGAGTCATTTTGACCGAAGAAGCACTGTTTTCACCCAAACGGCTCCTGAATGGCTCCAGATCAGCCCGGTTTGAGCCGTTTTCAAGTAAACTCACATTTTTGAGTGTTTTTCCTTGAGAATCATCCGATTACATCAAACACAGTAAAAATGAACGCTTTCCGGATCATTTTGAGCAAAGGAGCACTGGTTTCACTCAAACGGCTCCCAAACGGCTCCAGATCAGCCCGGTTTGAGCCGTTTTCAAGTAAACTCACATTTTTTAGTGTTGTCCCATGGGAACCATCCAATTACATCAAAGATATCATAACAAGTGAGAAAGAACGTTTCCCGAGTCATTTTGACCGAAGAAGCACTGTTTTCACCCAAACGGCTCCTGAATGGCTCCAGATCAGCCCGGTTTGAGCCGTTTTCAAGTAAACTCACATTTTTGAGTGTTTTTCCTTGAGAATCATCCGATTACATCAAACACAGTAAAAACGAACGCTTTGGGTCATTTTGAGCAAAGGAGCGGGGGGAGGGGGGGGGGACTTTGCGGCGACGGGGGAAGGCTGGGAGGAGGGAAGTAGTCGGACTGCGGGTAGGATAAAGACTAGTTTTTATACGTGCATGTAATGACTGTGGGCCAAGTTACAAAATGGGCCAGACATCTATTTTTCACGACTCACCGTCCCACGTATCTAGATACATTTATCTTTGCTCAAAAAAAAAAATCTAGATACATTTATGCTCCGTTGCTATTTATTGAGATTTTTAGTCGATCGGTAAATAAAGAATCACCGATTTATGGTTCTTTGTAAACTTTTATCCAGGGGGAAGCTAGGTTGTGGCTTGTGGGTGCACATGCACCCACAAAAAATCAGGAATTAGTGTATGTTAACATTTTTTCACCATATATGCACCCCTCACAACATATAATTATGCACTCACAAACACTAAAATCATGTACTTCCTTTATATATTGTGTACCAATGCACCCTCACTATATTTACTCAAGCTTCGCCACTGCTTTTACCGACCCATAGTTTGTCACTATTAATCTATTTTTACCGACTCACTGAGGTTGCTAATTGTGCGCTGTGGTGTAGTGGAAACGGACCTGCCGCAGGTGCCGGAGTCCAGCTCGGACGGAAGAAAGCCACTTCTCTATGCACCTGTTATCTGAATACATTTCCTCCATCCAGAGTGCTCTATGTACTTTGGTAGCTCGCAATTAATATCTCCACCGCCGTCATCTCTATTCGACCATCTGTTTTTTTTTTTCCCGAATGTATTCGATCATTAGCTCTTTTGGTTTTCAGCATTTTTCACTTCCTGAGAAGGAACCCTTTCCACTTATATGGAAAAATGTGTCTTGGTTTCAGAACGTGTGATCGATGGGTTCAGAATCTGTATCACTACATGAAAATAGAGTTTTAGTCACCAAATTTTTTTTATCTTTGTTGGTCACTAAAAGTTGATCAATAGTGACTAAGTTTAAGATTTTCATGGATATATAGTTTTAGTGATCAGTATTATAAAATTACCAAGGTTGTGTTGGTTGCTATATAGGTCTAGTGACCAACATATATAATTATTGGCAAAGCTTTTGGCCACCAAAATGTGACCAAGTTTGTGACAAAATAGCTGTTGTGACCAACAATACACACCAAATACCTTGGTGACTAATAGTTATTCTTTTTGTAGTGGTAAGACATTCATGCTTAGATAAATTTCAATCTTTCTTTTTCTTATTAAGCTTAAATAAACTTAGCAACAATCACAATCACACCTTGGCATACTGATCTGAATCTGACTACTAATTGGAATTTTAACGAGCTTGTTATGGTCTTATCTAGCGTCAAGTTTGAAGCAGAACTAACAACCTGTTGTATGCTTATTAGTACTTGAATTGACAAGACAAATGATCGAAGTACAGTACCAAAGAGAATAGTCGTACACCTAGCAAAAAAAAAATTGGGTGTCAAGATGCCGTACAACTATATTTCACCATCAGACTACAAATCTAAAAACCAGCTCTGAAATTGGATCGGTTTAGAAGACGAAGGACCAAAAAAGATGGCAGTTGGGGCATGAAAATTGAACCACAATGATAATTTAAGAATGTTAGATGTAGACTAAGCTCTTTGCACAGTAAAATTGTACCACATGAACCAAACCCATGTCATAATTAATTTCGTACCACATCTCAGAAACAAAAATTTGGTATAGCACTTCGCGTGAACTAAACGAAGTCATGATTCACTGTTTCACATTTCAGTTAGTAACCATGCATATTCCCTTAGATATATATTTGATTATATATATTTTGTTCACATCCCAATTACTTGAACATTACAGAGGAAATCACACATATTAGGACAATAGTAAATTTATATATTTTGATGAAATGTCCCTTTTTGAATTGGACATCCCACATTCTCGGTCATAGATTTATTTTAAATCTGTTGGCCACACGGTGGCATGCTCGTCAGACGCGACAACTTAATTTGAAGTAACTTTAGTAGGCCCTGGCGGTGACCATGGAGATGCCTGCACGGCTGGCGGCGCCGAACCTCGCAACGGCGCAGTCGGTGGCGAAGATGTCAGAGGAGACGTACTTGGGTGCCCCACCCATGACGGGCATCTTGGAGCTCACGTTGAACTGGTTGACGTAGTCGGTGCGGTAGGTCTGACCAAGGACACCGTGCACGTCGTCGGTGAGGTCGAAGAACTTGAAGCCGATGTCGAAGTGCGCGAGGCTGTCATCCTCAGTGACGCCGTAGTTGTGGATGCGGGAGTCCTCCTCGCTGATGGGCACCACATGGGCCATGATGTCGAAGACACCGTTGAGCTGCACCCTGACGCCATTGGTTTCGGCGATCCTCGTGATGGTGAGCCCCGGCACGGCGGCGGATTCCCACACGGCGCCGGCCTCGGCCTGGATTTCGACGGGTGCGCCGTCGAAGGCGAGCTCGAGGCGGTCGACGTCGTCGTCCCACTTGGCTGTCTTCTGGGCGCCCATGTAGAGGCGGTGGTCGGCGAAGCGGATGCCGAGGGCCTGGATCCAGGTGAAGTCGCGGCTCATGGCGGGGTTGCGCTTGCCGATGAAGTGCGCGTTGATGTGGAGGTTGGTGTCGGTGACGATGCAGAAGTCCTGGCCCTTCTTGCCGTGGAAGTAGAAGTTGTTGCCGTCGCCGCCGGTGAAGCGCGGGTCGCCGCAGGACTCACCCGGGAAGTAGTCGCACCCTTCGGGAATGGTAAAAATTGACAAGTAATTAACGGGAATTCACGACTGTGAGTGAAGAAACGAGGCATAATGCCGTGGAGAATATACGTACAACACTTGGTAATGCAGCTGGGGCAGATGGCGATGCAACTGTTGGGGCAGCGCTTGTTGCACTTAGTGCTGCAGGTGATCTTGTTGGTTTTTTGGTCGTTGCAGGTCACCATCTGGTCCCTCTTGAACTTCCCCGGGTGGGCCACCTTGTAGTTCGACGGCAGCGGGCGCTTCCCTGGTGGCGGTGCCTTCGCCGCTACGGAGGCGGCAGCCGCGCACACCGCCACCACGGCGGCAAGGACGAGCACACACGCACGAGCCATTGTTGTGCGTGTGATCTGTGCAGCCGATGTAATATGTTTTGTTTCACCGGCTACACTTGAGATCGATTGGTGGTGAGGTGTTGGGCGTGGGATGGAGCTAATTTATAGGCTCGCCGGAGCTAGGCAGCGGCCGGGGTAGGCTGCCATGGGGGACGGCCGGCCGGCGTGATGCCGAAGCGAGCGCCTCGTGCATGGAGAGCCGCCGCCGGCAGCTGCGGGGCCTGCGCGCCGTGGGACAAAATCAATAGAATCTACTTCTTGTTTCCATGCTTGCTATGACCCTGTGGCTGGCAACACGCTCGCACGTAAAGCGGCTAGCATCGCTTCGAGTGAGAGCTGAGTAGCGCTAAATCTACTGAAGGTCTATGGCAGCAGACACCAGCTGCTGCGTAGCCCTTTCTGTGAACCTTACGCCACAGTATTAAAATACTGTAATAAACGCGACGACTTAACAGTTATGGAACGATTTTGTCTGCGACCAACCTCATAAAGCTGTAGAATGCAAACAACAGGCTATCTATTAATAAAAGGAGATAGACTTTCCCATCATGATTGTCTCTTAAAAAAGAGAAATAGACAATAAATTCTCAAAAAAAAAAAACAAAGCATCAATCCGTTAATTTTGCATCTGTCTAGTCTCGTATTAACATCCGGCCCTTCAAGATGTTATTCCGTGCAGCGTGGAATCTTCCAACCAGGGGTCGAATCTCGGCGGCAATCAAATAAAGGAATATTTAGGCAATTTTCTTATATGCCATTGGTTAAACTTCTAATCCCAAATCCGTCATCGGTAAAACTAATATCCCTATATGCCATCGTTTTTAAATTTTTATCCATTCCATGCCACTATGGAGTATTTTCTCGTAGTCTAACACATTAAATTAAATTATTCACGCCTCTCTTGTGACCAGCTTGCTTGCCGCGCACGTAATCAGAACGCGCAAACAGGCAAGGCAATGGAAGTAAAAACAAGTCATTTTAATGTGTTAAACCACAAGAAAATGCTCCATAGTGGCATGAAAGGGATAAAAGTTTAAAAACGATGCCATATAAGGGATATGAGTTTTATCGATGACGGATCCGGGATTAGAAGTTTAACCAATGTCATATAAGGGATTTTCTCAAATATTTAGTGCAACACTCACAACATTAATTGACTCAGCAGCAACTACCGTATGACGTCTTATTACGGGTCCCTTTTGGCAGGGCTTTGGCTTACGTAGAAAACAACTTATATGATGGAATCTGTGAAAACAACTTTTCTGACTTTTTGGCTTATCTTGTCAAACTGTTTGGCAAAACGGCTTATTCTGTCTTCTCCCAAAATAGATAGAAGTTGTAAAATGTCCCTAGTGTCCCTATCCATTTGACATGGCTATGCACATGTGATTTGGGTGGAATGATAGAAATAGTGCTGGAAAATAAATAAAGCTGAACTAGTAATTATAGTAACAACTAATATAATAGAGTACACTAATATTTACAAAAGAGTAAAGCGCACTTGCGGTCCTCAAACTTGTCATGGGTGTCATCTAGGTCCTTGAACTATCAAAATGCAAATTCAAGACCATAAACTTGAGAAATTGCGTCATCTAGGTCTAAAGTACCGTAAATACCCTTCTGGCTATGATGGGCTGTTGGTCGTATCTACGCACCCACTTATATACCGCAAGAGCACGGTGTACAGTTGTAGTCTTTTTCCCCTAGAAGAGTATTACAAGGTTTAATCGAACCACAAGGACCAATGGGAATTAAGCAAAATCATCAGTAAAAGAGTTAGCCAAGCTTTCTAGCGAGCGTGAACGTGAGTTTCAGGAAAACAGGGGGCCGTGCCGATCGGCACAGGGGTTGTGCCGGTCGCACTATGGCTAAGTTGACCGAAGGTTGTCTGAACAGCCTAGGAACTGATTAGATCATGGGGTAAGTTAGCCAAGTCTGCTAGTTGAGATCGTAACCAAGAAGCTTAATCAAATAGCATCATAAACGGGATTACTTAATTATTGATAACCGAAGATCGGTAGGTCAAGACCCCTTTCCGACGAGCCCTGTCACGACCAGTTCGCCTTAATCGCTGACCTCTTCCTACTCTACACATCATCTCAAGGATCATCGCGTATGCAATGGCGGCTGTGGGGGTACAGAGACAACGTGCAATTATGGCGCATTACAAGATCCCAATGCTACCTTAACCACGATGGAGATAGTGAGAGATTGAACCTCTCACCTCTTTATGCCACCACAATTAAGATAACATCTAATACTTAGTCGTCACTAAGCGTAGGAACAAGTGCATGTAAATACCATAAAATCCAGGCAATCAATAATCAAAACCATTCATCCACATATTTAACCATACTTCGATAATACATACTGCAAGATACATCACCATCTAGTAGGCCTACCATGATGGGTCACCTCTTTAGCACCAATGGTTCTTGATCAACAACTAGAGAACATGAAGAACGGGGCAAAGCCCCGTAGCTCTAAACTTACTAGCTGTGTTGTCCCTCTGGCGGCGGATCCCGAAACCCTAGGGTTTTTACAAGTTTATATAGGGCTGTACATCAGAAAGGAAAGAATCCTCGGGAAAGAGTCCTTGTGCCGGTCGGCACAAGGGTTGTGCCGATCGGCACGCCTCGTGTCCAGCTCGGTTTCCTCCCTAAGTCGGTTCCGAAGTTCTAGGTAGCTTCCATGTGGGTCTTCCAATCAGTTTTCTTCGAGATCAAGTCTTGTGTTGCTCTTTCAAATCTTCGAGTATCTTTTATCTCTTCGTGATGAATATCTCCCAAGATCGGTTCGGATAACTTCCTTCTAGAATAAACTGAATGTTGGGCCAGCTTCGGTGGCCTTGGAGTCCCATGTGCCGGTCGGCACATGGCTGTGCCGATCGGCACAGTGGGCTTTTTCTGCTGGTTCTCTTCTCTTCAGGTCCAGATCAGCCTCAATGTCCAGAATGTCGTCCTTTTCATCTGTTTCTGCAATAAAGCTCCAGAACGACATATATACAAATATGGTGCTATTATCAAGGGTTAATGGCCTATAATGATGACATTTATGCTCTAAATAGGGCGCAGTTGGCATATAAAATGGTATGCTAGAAATCGCCAACAGCTCCCCCACACTTAAACCTTTACTCGTCCCGAGGAAAGTCAAGAATGAAAATCAACTCGCATATAGTCACATCAATCATAAAAGTATTTCAAATCTACACGAGCTGAGCATTTAGTCATTGTGTGATTAAATCAATTTAGTATTCAGCAAATATGTTCACAATATGGGTATCGAGCATGAAAAAGCACTTCCCAAAGCAAACCTTGAAAATATTCAACTTGATGCACATGACTTTTCTACTTATGTGAATCACCAAAAAGGTATTGTGAGCAAAAGAACTATCCTTCTCAAACGATCAAGTCATAACTCAGCTTCAATCTCTCACCTAAATCACTCAAAAGCCTAGCCTAATTTATCGATATATGTATGTGTAAGGCCATATGAGTAGCTTGGTGAGGAATTTCAAGGAAAATAGACATAAATCAACAACATATTGCAAAGTTAAGAAATAACTCTAATTGGTTTTACTGAGACTTGTCAAAAGGCCATTAGGAATTGATTTTGAGAAAGAAACTCACACCTTTAGAATAGTGGACATATACTTGTGTGAATGAACAATCACAAGTAGAGAACGTAATCTTTTAAACAGGTGACAAAGCTGTCCCTTCTTCTTTGCATATCTATCAGAAACTTCCTGGCATTTCGAAGGATATCGAATGCAAAGAATTGTGGACATGATTGGAAAAAGAAATTCTTGGCTACTAATAGATAATAAGAATTCAAGGGAATTCATCTTCCCCCCACACTCAAATTTTTGCTAGTCCCGAGCAAAACAGCGCAAGGTACAGACTTTTTTTCTTCTTTTTCTTCTTCTTCTTTGTTTTTCTTCTTCTTTTTTTCTTCTCTTTTTTTTTCTGTGTGTGCCGGTCGGCACAACTTTGTGCCGGTCGGCACACTGTCTGTACTTGCCAGTTTCGCTCTGGATTTTGCATTAGAACTGCTGTGTCAGATGATAGCCAAGAATACAGTAGGATGTGGTCAAGGATATTTGAATCAAGGATTTTGGTTCTCAAGTATCGGATACTCGGCGAATTGTGCATAATTCCAATGCGGTAATTTGCATAGCTCGAGTGGAAATAAGGCTAGAAAATCAACACGATACGCGAAAGATGTGGCCAATTTTCCAAGTCTCATACCCTAAGAATTAAATCTTAACCGAGCTCAATCATCAATCATAGTCTCTACTTAGCAAAGGCTTAAATTGAGTCTCATATATTTGGCATTGGTAGGCACAACCGAATGATACGGAGTAACTCTAAAGCTCACAATAAGAACATTTGAATTTTATAAAGAAATAGGTACTAAGTCATGTCATCCAAAATTGATCTTTTTGTTAGACCTTGCATGGGAATTTTGAAATGAACTACGCCACATATGAAGTATTTGCCGAATACATTATAGTGGAAGTTCGAGATTTTATTTATGCTCAACATCGCTCGATTATCATTAACACTTCTCAAGATAGACATACATACTCGTATCATTTTTCAAATAAAGCATAAAGATCATCATCATATTGGATTTGAAAGCGCGGGCTACATGGTGATGTATCATTCTAAACATACTACTAGCACACTTGCATAAATAAAACTAGACTACTAGCACACATGCATAAATAAAAGCACACGAACAAACTAAACACACCTGATACATGGTTTCCCAACCCGCTCACACACACATAAGTAAATAAATAAAAAGAGAATGCGAAAGGGAAAGAAAAACGCAAACCGGGAAACCGATACAAGTTGTGCCGTACACAACACTCTACCCATCGAATGGAGGTGGCTGCGTGTAGTCGAAGCCGTAGTATACCGCCTCCAATCTTCCGAACTCATCGATCATCGCGTCGGTGTTGCTCCGCATCTCGCCCGCCAAGTTGTCGATGCGTTCAACGTATTGAACGTTGTTGTCGATGTATCGATGCATAGGGGCAAAGTTCGCCCCCGGAGGACCTGCAGGAGCATAGTAGGGTGCCCCCTGGAAGTGCTGAGGGTAGACAGGGGGCATACCGAAGTACCTGGGGTCGGTGCCGGTCGGCACCTGACCTGTGCCGGTCGGCACGAAGCCCGTGCCGATCGGCACGGGTGCCTGCTGCGTCGATTGGTTCTGCGCGGCTGCTGCCGCGTCCCAGCTGTCCCAGTCCGCCGCTGCGCTCGCCGAAGACTGGCCGACGGCCTCCTTCCTTCCGCGCTTGGTCTTCGTTACCTTGTGTCGCTCACGGAGGTCGGCCTCAAGCCAATTCCCTCCGTCGATCTTGTTCGGGAGGAAGAGGGCGAGCTCGGGGCAGGGAAGCTTGATGCCGGTGCCGCACACGTAGTAGCCGAGCTTGGCGCTCCCCGTGATGGTCTTCCCGCGCACCATGGACTCGTCGATGAGCGTGGACCTTATCCAACAATCATCCTTCATCATGAGGTTACCTTCGGTGACTTGGAAGATGATTGTTTGGAGGTAGCCTCCAAAAGCTAGTCTCGCCTTAGGGTTGGCCCTTTGGGTAAACCAACTCCCCACCATCGTCATGACGGGATTGCACTTGCACGGACTCGCAATGGCGTTGTAGAGCCAATGCAAGTCCGGGTCGGAGATGTTGGTGGTGTCGAGGCGGCCGGTGGTGCGTGCGGCCATCCACCGGTGGAGGATTTGGATCGTGGGGTTCTTGATGTGCCCCCTCTTTCGCTCGTCCGCGTCGGCGATGCGGCGCCAAAATGTGTCGAGCATCTCCGTAGTCGCCGCGCCGTATACGGGGGCCTCGCTATCAAAACCGAGAGCATCGGAGATGCCCTCGATCATGATGGAGTAAGGCTCGTCCCGCACACGGAACTTGATCTTGTCGTCTCCTTGCTCGTCCACCTCGCGGCTCATGGTGGTGATGAACTCGGTGATGAGCTCGATGTCGAAGCTGCTTGCTTGATCGTGGAGGGTCTCCCACCCAAGGTTGAGGAGGCATTGTTGGAGGTCCGGCCATACCCCGACCTTGGAGAGGAACTCCTCATCCATGTCGATGTTGGGGAAGATGCGGCCGCGGATGTTGGTGTAGTAGAACTCCTCCTCACGGCTCGTGAGGGTGAATCCCTCCCGAACCGCGCGCGGTACATATGCAGGCTCGCTCGGCTCGGCCTCCATCGGCTGTCCGCCCGCCGCGGCGGCGGCGGCGGCGGCGGCGGTGGTCGCGCTCCTCGTGCGCGGCCTCGGTCCTCGAGGGATGCCGATGTCGCGGTGGCCGATGAAGAAGTCATCCCGCCCTCGTGGCGGTGTCATCTCGACGGAGAGCTCGGGGCTATCATAGCCCGCCGAGCTTGCCCTCCGCGCCGAGGTGAAGGAGCCGGAGTCGCTGCCGGAGTTGTTGTCGCCGACTTGGTGCGACCCTCCGGAGTGGTGGTGATCCACCGGCGTGGTGCGATCCACCGAGTGGTCCGATCCGCCGGAGCTGAACCCCCGGCGAATCTTCTTGCCGGCGCTCTTGAGCGTGGAACTAAACCCCTTCATTTCCTGCGAAAGAATGGAAAAGAATCACGCAAATGGAGGAAGTGGAGGAGTGGAGAGGGTTACCAGGAAGTTGTGGCGAAAATGGAGGAGGTAATGCCTCTTCTTATAGCTCTCCATGGCGTCCAAGGGAAGGAACCCGCACTGGTTCAAATTCCCTGCACGCGCGCCGGTCGGCACAATCCCGTGCCGATCGGCACGGTTCAAAATTTCGCGGATTCCGTCGTACCTCGGCTTCCACGCCTTCTTTTCCTCTTCCCATGACTTGTACAGTGTCGGATGTCGGGGAACAGGGGCGCACCTGCAAAAGATTGGCCTTCCCATGGTGTGCCGATTGGCACGGTGACCGTGCCGGTCGGCACAGTTCAAATTTGCACAGATTCGCACGTACCTTGGCTTCAGCAACTTCTTTTCCTCTTCCCCATGCTTGATACAGTGTCGCATGTCGGGAGACAGGGGAGCACGTTCGAAATTCGAATTTTTCAGGTGGTGCCGATCGGCACTAGGCCCGTGCCGGTCGGCTCCTTGGCTCCGTCCCGAGGCTGGGTGCTCGGTGTCCCCCCTGTGCTCAGCAGCTGCATGGGCGTCAGTGATTTTTCCTCCTAAGTGCGCAGACTTTGATGATCCGGTTCGTATTCTTGGTCAGTGTGCCGGTCGGTACAGGAGGGTGCCGGTCGGCACTTTGCAGTCCGCGACCGATTCAAACTTCGTTGCTTTGTGTCGCCAAAATTTCAAATTTTCTTGCGGATGTCAGACTTCCTGTAGCATCGAGATTCTTGGAGGTGGCGTCTCCATGCTGTGCCGATCGGCACGTCCCTGTGCCGGTCGGCAACAGTACCAAATTCCCG
The DNA here is from genome assembly GCA_012490785.1 of Eragrostis nindensis. Classification (NCBI taxonomy): domain Eukaryota; kingdom Viridiplantae; phylum Streptophyta; class Magnoliopsida; order Poales; family Poaceae; genus Eragrostis; species Eragrostis nindensis. Next base: position 84,645 of record JAAXCT010002048.1, read on the forward strand.
CCAGTTCCTTCTTCCGCAAGGGTTATCCAACATACTCCTGCGACACAGAAAAATACCAAAAGGACGGAAATATTCTCGGGACAATTGTTGCACTTACCTTTCTAATTCTTCATTCCTCGAATATCCCGCATATTTTCTTCACTTTACACCATATTAATTTTGTCTCCAGTTCGGGGTAACTTACAGAGCACGATCTGACGTGCTTGCACCTGTGCCGATCGGCACAGACCGTGCCGGTCGGCACCTTCCAGAATTTCCTCTTTTTGTTTCTTTTCTTCCTGCGCTGTTAGCGAACAAGCAAAATACAAAAACAAAAACTGCAGAAAGTAAACAGACAGCGCAGGTGTTCACACAAAAGTTAAAACAAACACTTGGACTAACAAATTTTATTCCGGGAGCGTTATTGTGGATTACAAGCAAAAATTTAAAGACCGGGTTGCCCTCCCGGTTAGCACTAAATTTCTAATTCACGGGTTGCCCTCCCGAAAGCACTAACACACAAAGACTCACCCTATGACTCGCTCCCGAAATTTGGGTTGCCTCCCAAAAAGCGCTCTTAGTTTTAAAAAGGTCGTAGAGCTTGACCTCCCCGCATAAATCACTTCCTTAGCGTCGCTATACGGGAAAAAGTTGCGACACTACAAGGTTCTCTTGTCTCTTCTCCTTTAATGATAGGACATGTCCTTCCTCCAATTACCCTCGATTGCTTTATGGTGCGGAGACTTGTATTTCCCAACCCATTTGGACACCGTACGGCCTTCTTCTCCCTTGGAGCGAAAATTGAATGTGTAGGAGGCTCCACTTATGTCAAAGCTTATCTTTCCACTCCCCACATCAATGTTTGCCTTCGCTGTCCTCAAGAATGGCCGGCCCAAAATCAATGAAGTCTTTGTCCTTCTATCCATATCAAGCACAATAAAATCCACAGGAACTATATGATCACCAATTTGGACAGGCACATCTTCAGCAATTCCATCGGGATAGCGAACCGATTGATCGGCCAACTCTAAACACATAGCCGTAGGCTCCAACTCTGGCAAATTCAAACTTGCAAAGACATAGCGAGGCATGACACTTACACTTGCTCCAAGATCGCATAAAGCCCCTTCAAAGATTTGAGCTCCAATCAAACACGGATACTAGGGGATCCGGGGTCGGGCTTCTTTTCTGGTGTAATGTCATTAATAGCTGCAGTGCACTCCCTTGTCATCTTCACTACTTCTTCCGATGCTAAGACTTCTTGCTTTGCATAATATCCTTTATGTACTTAGCATAGGTGGGCACTTGAAGAGCATCAAGGAACGGGACATTGATATATAACTTCTTCATAATATCGACAAACCTGGAGAACTGCTCATCATGATGTCGATTTCTTTCTGTCTTGGTCAACAGCTGCGTATCCAGAAAGGTAGCAGGACCGTGTTCCTTTTTCTCAGTTCCCTTTTTCAGACCCGAGAGGTCAACTTCTTCACTGTGCCGATCGGCACCATCTGTGTGCTGGTCGGCACCTTCCACTGTGGCGTGCCGATCGGCACCAGCGTCGTGCCGGTCGGCACGTGGTCGTCTTGCTCCAGCTGCAAACTTCGGATCTTCAGTTTGCTTCCCAGACCTCGTCTCGATGGATTTCAGCTGTTCTGCAGAGCGGGTATTACCAGGAAGAGCCCTTTCTCGCTTTTTACCGACTCCGCTAATTGGGCCATTTGTTTCTCCATCATCTTCATGAATTGAAGGATTTGCTGATTAGAACTCCCCACTTCGATGACCTTGTCATTGATTGTCTCAAGCACACGATCAACTTCCTTGAATTTGGCTTGAGCGTCCTTGTTGACCTTCTCTTGAGCTTGAAAGAACTCTTGGCATTGAATACGAAGAGGGATGGCATTTTGCATAGACGATGACGGGGTGAAGCTACTCCTTTGTTGCTGATATGGAGTCTTCCATCCTTGACTCTTGACATAATTGAGCATTTTCACATCTTCGGGGCAATCCTTGCTCACATGACCAAGTTCTCCACATTCTTCACATGTGGAACGGGCTTCCGCTAGCTTGACGGTCTCTTCCTTGGGAATATGATCAATCTTGTCCAATCTCCTTTGTATGGTGTCAAGCTTGTCCATAAGCAATTCATCATAAGCTCTTTCCACCACACTCTTCATCTTTCCCGTGGAAGGTTGAAGGCTTCTACTTTCTCTCTCACCAACCCATGATTGATTTTGCTCTATCTTCTTGATCAAGGCCGTGGCTTGAGCGGGTGTCTTGTCCAAAACGATCCTCCAGCCGAAGCATCTAAGTGTTGTCGGGACAAAAGATTCAAACCCGTGTAGAACCTCTCCACTAGCTCCCATTCAGCAAGACCATTGTGCGGACAAGCATCCTTGTACTCATTGAATCGATTACATGCTTCTCCAACGCTCTCATCAGCAAGTTGAGTGAATCCAAGGATCTTGTTCTTCAAAGCTTGAGTCTTGCCTGGAGGGAAGTATTTTGCCAAAAATTCTGCAGAAAGTTGATCCCAACTAATCTTGGTCGCAGTAGGTAGCCCATGGTACCACTGCTTAGGACGCCCAATAAGAGATAGAGGGAACAATCGCACCTTAGCTTCATTGTCATTCATATGTTCCAATTGAAAGGTACCGCAGATTTCATGAAAGTGTTGCAAATGCATATTAGGATCTTCAGAACCTGTGAATGGTTGCTGACCAACCAAAGACATGTAGCGCTCCAGCCGAAAGGGTCGAGCTTGTGCAGTGAATTCAGTCTTGGTAACATTGTCCAAGGCAGGCTTGAGACGATTAGCAATTGGTGTAGCGTCTCCCATGTCTTCTTCTTCAGGAACTTCTTCTATCTTGTCTTCTTCTAAAGCTGCAAACAATGCCTTCGGGCTGAGTGGCTCGCGGTTGTCTTCTATGTCTCCCACTGACTTGCTTTTCTTTTCCGCCTTACGTTTGCGAAAGAGAATCTCTGGATCATCGAGGTAATTAAAGGGTTTATTCGACTTAGCGCCGTCCATACCTGTCTGTTAAATAAAACAGGACATATATACTGGAAAAGACAGAGAAATCAAAGAAAGAAAGCTCTGTGCCGGTCGGCACACATTTGTGCCGATCGGCACAGTGACCAATTTCTCAAACTTCAAACAATGCCTAATTCGAACAAAGGTCCCCGGCAACGGCGCCAGAAAAAGACAGCTTGTTGGTCGTATCTACGCACCCACTTATATACCGCAAGAGCACGGTGTACAGTTGTAGTCTTTTTCCCCTAGAAGAGTATTCCAAGGTTTAATCGAACCACAAGGACCAATGGGAATTAAGCAAAATCATCAGTAAAAGAGTTAGCCAAGCTTTCTAGCGAGCGTGAACGTGAGTTTCAGGAAAACAGGCGGCCGTGCCGATCGGCACAGGGGTTGTGCCGGTCGGCACTATGGCTAAGTTGACCGAAGGTTGTCCGAACAGCCTAGGAACTGATTAGATCATGGGGTAAGTTAGCCAAGTCTGCTAGTTGAGATCGTAACCAAGAAGCTTAATCAAATAGCATCATAAACGGGATTACTTAATTATTGATAACCGAAGATCGATAGGTCAAGACCCCTTTCCGACGAGCCCTGTCACGACTAGTTCGCCTTAATCGCTGACCTCTTCCTACTCTACACATCATCTCAAGGATCATCGCGTATGCATTGGCGGCTGTGAGGGTACAGAGACAACGTGCAATTATGGCGCAATACAAGATCCCAATGCTACCTTAACCACGATGGAGATAGTGAGAGATTGAACCTCTCACCTCTTTATGCCACCACAATTAAGATAACATCTAATACTTAGTCGTCACTAAGCGTAGGAACAAGTGCATGTAAAGACCATAAAATCCAGGCAATCAATAATCAAAACCATTCATCCACATATTTAACCATACTTCGATAATACATAGTGCAAGATACAGCACCATCTAGTAGGCCTATCATGATGGGTCACCTCTTTAGCACCAATGGTTCTTGATCAACAACTAGAGAACATGAAGAACGGGGCAAAGCCCCGGTGGCTCTAAACTTACTAGCTGTGTTGTCCCTCTGGCGGCGGATCCCGAAACCCTAGGGTTTTTACGAGTTTATATAGGGCTGTACATCAGAAAGGAAAGAATCCTCGGGAAAAGAGTCCTTGTGCCGGTCGGCACAAGGGTTGTGCCGATCGGCACGCCTCGTGTCCAGCTCGGTTTCCTCCCTAAGTCGGTTCCGAAGTTCTAGGTAGCTTCTATGTGGGCCTTCCAATCAGTTTTCTTCGAGATCAAGTCTTGTGTTGCTCTTTCAAATCTTCGAGTATCTTTTATCTCTTCGTGATGAATATCTCCCAAGATCGGTTCGGATAACTTCCTTCTAGAATAAACTGAATGTTGGGCCAGCTTCGGTGGCCTTGGAGTCCCATGTGCCGGTCGGCACATGGCTGTGCCGATCGGCACAGTGGGCTTTTTCTGCTGGTTCTCTTCTCTTCAGGTCCAGATCAGCCTCAATGTCCAGAATGTCGTCCTTTTCATCTGTTTCTGCAATAAAGCTCCAGAACGACATATATACAAATATGATGCTATTATCAAGGGTTAATGGCCTATAATGATGACATTTATGCTCTAAATAGGGCGCAGTTGGCATATAAAATGGTATGCTAGAAATCGCCAACATGGGCTACTAATTTAAAATAATTTTTCATACTCTTTCTCTCCCCCAAATTATTGTCGCCATTACAATTCTTGGTAAAGGACATAGTTTACTCTTATGGCTCCTGATGAAAATGATTTTTTATACTATTTACTTCTCCAAATTATTGTTTCCATTACAGTTCATACTAGAGGACATAATTAGACTGATGCAGTAAATATAGTTAAACATGTGACAAACCATGGTTATATGGAACCACGTGAGCAAAAAGAGTGGTAATTTCGGAATGTTGGACTTAGATGACGCACTTTAGTAAGTTTATGAACTCAAATATGCACTTTCAGAGTTTAGGGACCTAGATGACACCCCTTGACAAGTTTGGAGACCGCTTGTGTATTTTATTCCTTACAAAAAGTCTATCACGATCATAGAGCACAATAGTGTTTACAAAAGCATCATGGTCTTCTCATAGCATGCGACCATTAAACACGGGCACCATTAAACACAGTATATGCATGTCTCTAGAAGATATCGCAAACCTAACATCTTACAATTTAAGGCTTCACCGCCAGAACATCAATTATATTTGTAGTAGAGATGATACGTGCAATCTTCTCTTCAAACTGTTAATAATTCCAGTCTCTGAGAACCTTCCCTACAGTCAGTTCACCTTTCGCTATTCCTGACTGTAGAAAGCAACAACTTCAGTTCATGTTCTTGGACTTATCCCCTGACCTTTGAGCTGCAAAAGAAGAACACATGTATCATCAATCCAGCATGTAAGAGAAGACGTGAAATGCATGCAAAACAGGATCTACCTAAATCAATTTTCAAAATAAAACTAGTAGAAGATGGCATGGAGAAAAGCAGTGCCAATTCCTTATGGGGGGAAAGGGTACATGTCAGATTATGAACAGAAAAACTTTGAGAGGGGGTGACATTAACTATCATGCACCAAAATACCGATGTTTTTTCTCATCAACCAGATTACAACAACTTAAGAGCAACAAAAACAACTACAACAACTGCAGTAAAGCAGTTTTGCTTGTTAGAACATTATAAGACAGAATCAAAACACATTAACAAAGCTAGCATCTGAATATATTAACATACTTTGAACTATTTCTGTTCCACAAGAAGTGAGTCTGGATTTTGATCAGTAATATAACTGGAATAAAACAATGACCAAGCAAAATTAATTCATGACAATTGCAGTTTTACAATGGAAGTTAATAAATATAATAGTGACAGTGCTGTGATGTGTGAACTGATCCCAGCTACAGTATGTAACATTGATGCAAATGAATCCAGATGCCATATCAACCACACGAATTAGTCACAGTCTGATACTTGCCACTGAACATTGCAATTAGGAATATTGCAACAGGATGGTTCGCAAAATGTTGCCCTTGAATATTGCAACAGGGTGGCAAACTCGTTAAAATAAATATTGGAACACGAATTAGTCACAGTCTTACCTCCAATTTTCTTGATTGTGCTTCAGCCTTGGCCCTCTCCAGATTTTGATTCCAGTGGCAACTCGTAAAAATAAGAATGGCATGAAGGCAATTAACCGGAAGTCTATCTGGTAGTGGGGGCCTATGCAACAATGAGCACGATGAACCAGCTTTTAGCCTTTGGACGGATAAGTTGTTTCTATTTGAGACAGTTTGGCAGGGCTTTTTTTGCTTTTTTACCCATAGCTGGGCAAAAAGCTTTTTCAAACACACCCTAAATTAGTAAGTACGCAGATATCAAGCACCCTGGCGGAGGTTTCTCGTATGTACATACACTCTTTCAAACAAAAAAAAAGAAACTCTTTTTGGTTTTGAATATATGACGTTATTGACTTTTTCTTTAAAATTTGACTAACAATATACATTAAAGTAATAAGTTTCCTAACGTAAAATGAAGATCATTGGTTTTCAAAAGTACTTTAAGGTTAGATTATACAATTAGCTATTCACATAAATATTTATAGAATTGCCACTAACCAAAACGGGGTGAGGTGGGCGTGCATTGCAATACACTAAATTATATATCTAGACACCTTCTGAGGTTAAGATCAACTCCGAGAAATCTAGCTAGCTCCACTCTTTTGATTTTGCATCTGTGTTGACACAAATTCTGGTTTCAACAATATGTGATTCTCAAATATGATTGAGATAAAACTTCGGTCAATAGGAACCCAAGTTGTAGCATATATAGAAAACTCGGACCCATTCGTTGACATATTTGTTGTGCCGTTACTAAATCAATCAATTCCTTAAATGTTACAATGCATTCAGAGATGTCCCCCCCCCCCCCCCCCCCCCCCCCCCGGGTCTCTTAGAAGTGCCCAGTGTAGTGCAGCCTGACTTTCATCAAATTCTAGGAATGCATCAAACTCTTCTGAGTAATAGTAAAAAAACTAGTGTCTCCTAGAAACCAATCATCTTCTAGTACATCTCATAACTTTCTGATCTTCTTGCCGGTACAACCCATTAGATCCTTCAACGACTCATCTTCAGCTAGGGGTTGTTCTTCTTGCTCGGTGTACTCATCGTGGATGCGAAGTATGCTCAGTTAAGCAATGCCGCTTCTTGTTATAACCGAGATGATGATTGGCCGAGGTACGTAATGTCTTAATTACCTCAGTCTGCTGTAAACTCGATCTGCCTCTTTGCCTCGTCTGAGGACCAGATGTCTAGCCATGAGTAACCACGGGCATCATCCCTGATCGTTGATTGTTTCCAACAAGGGCAGCAGCACCCCATCCTCTCAGCGAGCGTGGTCGCTTGGTACAAGCCATCTGTCACTGAATTGCATGGAAGCAGTGGCGGTGCATGAGCAGATACTAATCACATAAGATATTTGATAATAAGCGATAATAAATATGATGAAATTGCATACGGCGACGACAAGTATGGAATTTCAAAAGTGTGTGTATCATAATTTCTATGAATACCTGAATATAGTAGCGAGAAAAACTTATGGTCCGTATTTCTCAAAAAAGGAAAAAAAAAACTTGAGGTCTCGCCACTACAAAAGATGCAGAGGGCGATGAGGGAACCACCCAGCGTAGATCACCTGTGGCAGACGTAGGATTTGAGGAAATGTGGCGGCGAAACACTAGAGCTAGGGTTACGCGGCCATGGTCTCGAATCTGCAGAGGTGATGCTTTTTCGTCACTAAACTGGACTATTTTGGCAAGTTTAGTGACGGAACACGAAAACATCATGAAAGTTGGTCGAAAACGGGAAAAAATTTCAAAATAGTGATGGAATGGGAAATAAGCCCTCTTAAAATATTGTAAATAGCATCTCTCTTCTAGTATTATCACGTATCCCTATACGTACAATTGGTGAAGTATTACCATCTTTAATCATTGAACATAAGTATGATCTTTACCATCATCTTTCCTTGGGAAAATATAAATAACGATAGCTTAGAATACTCTAAGGTGAAATGCTACAACGGATATTTTTATCTTGCACTTGCAGATTATCTTTTATCATAAAATTACCAATAGAGCATTTCTGGCATCCGTGCCGGTGATGATTTATTTGGTATGACTTCAATCAGCGAACCGGTGAGCCAGACGGTACTGTTAACGAGTTTCATCACTAAATCATCAAGGTATATGTTTTCTCATCACAAAAATGGCTTGCTAGTGACAGAACACGAAAACTTTACTCATGTTGGCCAAAACGGGGAAAGGCCAAAAGGCCATAATAGTGATGGAATGCAAATGTGCACTCTGAAAAAGTAAATCACCATCGAGTGCACCACCCATGCGATATCGCGCCCCGCAATGCCAGCGCACCCCCTCACATTCTGGAACTTCCATCTGAACGTCTGTTATGCATAATCAGAGGAACCCATTCGATTCGTTGCTGGAGTGCATTCCGTGCCCCCGGCCCCCGCGAGCAACACCGCTCACGCACTTGGTCGTGCATCTGCCGTTCGTTCCTGATCCAAGTGTCCAGGATCGATTTGTAGTTGTTGTTCGAGCCGTGCCCCACCATCCGCAGGCAACCCGAGTCGTAACCTTCATCGTGCATCTTGCATCCTTTTCTGATCTGACGCACCATGTTCGATTCATCGTTGGTATGAGACCCCGCGCCAACTGGCCGCAAGCAACCCGTTCGCACACTTGTGCCCCATATCTTTCGTTCGTTCCTGATCTGACGGACCACATTCAACTCGTCGTATGTTTTGTATCCCTGCTCCCACCCTAAAAATCATAGGCCCTTCTACTTGGTTATCTGCTCACTTATTAATAAACACAGAACCAGGACCTCCGAGCGCCCGAGTCTCCCGAAGTCGGCGCTCTTGTTCTGGGTGAACTCCGTCTCCCAAACCCATTATCCCTCCTATCAACTCCCTCCATCTACCTACGTACGTTGGTGACCCTCCTCTGAACTCCCTCCGTCTATCTACGTCGGCGACCCTACTCCGAGTGGGATTTCTGGCCTCCGAGCGGGAAACCTCCTTCTCAACAAACCGGTCGGGCGATTATGCTCATCGGCACTATGGTAAACATCTATAGCACGAAGTTATCCATCGTTTAATTTGTTGGTTGTTTTCCTTCTTCTCTTCGTTCTAAAACCTAAACTTATGGCTAACAAACTAACGAAGAGAATAATAAATCGCAATTGGAGAAAGGATGACAAGCTTTTAAAAGGAAGCTAGCTAGGAACATGAAAAGGCATAACATATACCAGACGATGTGAGGCACGATCAAAATCGTATACGACGTGAGAAATACCGTATGCAAAAGCAGCGATGGCCATGTGATACAGACTTGGTATTAGCTATGACTTCGATGGCGTACTTGGCAGTTGGCAAGACCACACCTTCTCCGGTAAAACTTATGTATGGTCTGCGGTATCTAACTTGGTATTTCTGCACGATGCCTATTATCATGTAATGTATTGCTACAGAATGTGTGGAGCAAAAGGAAGCTACAAGTCGTCAATATTGTTTGACACGCAGAGGGAGCTAGAAGGCTGAGAGATCGGAAAAGGTACCTGCGATGAGCCGAATTGGAAAAGAAGAGATGATGGCCATATGTGCTTCGGCAGGTGTGCTGCAGATGGAAGACGATGTGCTTGACTTGAGCCCACCTTCTCCGGTGTGTATCCCGGGTATGGTCTTTGATAATGGACGGTGACGATGGTGCTGACGGTCATTTAAAATTACTTACAAAAGTCAAGAAGGAAGCACCCCGATTTGGAAAGAGAGAAAGCAAGGTTGACAAAAAGCCCGTTGTAGAATAATATTAGTAGAAGAACAAAAAGAAGCTAAAAGATTGAAAAGAAATCAGAGGTACGCAGCAATGACTCTGGAACAGAGAGCAGCTCGGTGTCGAAGGCAGCTATTGCTTCCAAGTGAAAAACACAGGAGCCACATGTTGTATAATAAGTAATTCCTCGCAAAAAAAAGTATAATAACTGAAAGAATAGTTGAATATGTTCAATTTGTAAAGAAATGTTCATCGCTACTGAAAGTCGGGCAAGGAGTTCACACGGAGGGGAAACTGCCCAATCGTCTGCATTGCGACTCCGAGTGTCTTGGCGTCATGTGATGGACCAGTAACGATGAAGACGAATGTGGGCTAAATAAGTTGTTATTGCCTACTAGGGAAGAGAGGAAAAGCGGCGACTTGCCAGGGCCAAGAAAACAGGGCGGCGGCCACTCAAGGCTTGGCTGGCCCCCTCGCCTCCGGCGGCCTTGCCGTCGGCGGAGGAGGGAGGCCCGGCATCTGGGCATTGCTTCTAGGTTGTTATTGCCTGATGTACTTGGGTTGAGTTTGTAATCAAGGGATGTACTTCGCTATATCAATGAAATTCCCTTTTCGCAAAACAAAAGTTGTTATTGCCTGATGTACTTGAATTGCGTAAAGCTGGTCAAAACCGGTTGCTGTCCCGTAGTGTATTGTTTCGAGCATTCTTTTTGGCGTTCGAAAGAACGGGAACGGAAAACAGAGAGAATGTGGCAAAACACACAAAAGTGCGCAGCTTACTGTGTATAAAACGACACTTGATCGAATTGGACATTCCATATTCTAGTTCATGAATTTATTTAAAATATCTCTGCCGTTTGGAGTACCTTCAGTAGGCCCCGGCAGTGACCATGGAGATGCCTGCACGGCTGGCGGTGCCAAACCTCGCAACGATGCAGTCGGTGGCGAAGATGTTGGAGGAGAGGTACTTGGGTGCCCCACCCATGACGGGCATCTTGGAGCTCACATTGAGCTGGTTGACGTAGTCGGTGCGGTAGGTCTGACCAAGGACACCGTGCACATTATCGGTGAGGTCGAAGAATTTGAAGCCAAGGTCGAAGTGTGCGAGGCTGTCGTCCTCAGTGACGCCATAGTTGTGGATGCGGGAGTCCTCCTCGCTGATGGGCACCACACGGGCCATGATGTCAAAGACACCGTTGAGCTCCACCCTGACGCCATTGGTTTCGGCTATCCTGGTGATGGTCAGCCCCGGCACGGCGACGGATTGCCACATGGCGCCGGCATCGGCCTCGATTTCAACGGGTGCGCCGTCGAAGGCGAGCTCGAGCGGTCGACGTCGCTGTCCCACTTGACCGTCTTCTGGCGCCCATGTAGAGGCGGTGGTCGGCGAAGCGGATGCCGAGGGCCTGGATCCAGGTGAAGTCGCGGCTCATGGCGGGGTTGCGCTTGCCGATGAAGTGCGCGTTGATGTGGAGGTTGGCGTCGGTGACAATGCAGAAGTCCTGGCCCTTCTTGCCGTGGAAGTAGAAGTTGTTGCCGTCGCCGCCGGTGAAGCGCGGGTCGCCGCAGGAGGAACCAGGGTAGAAGTCGCACCCTTTGGGAATGGTAAAGATTGACATGGGAATTCACGACTGTGAAGAAACGAAGCATAATGCGGTGGAACTATATATATACATATATATATACACACGTACAACACAAGATCTTGCAGCCGGGGCAGAGGGCGATGCAGTCGTTGGGGCAGCGCTTGTCGCACTTGGCGCTGCAGGTGGGCTTGTTGTCCTTGGGGTCGTCGCAGGACACCTCCTGCTGCCTCTTGAACTTCCCCGGCTGGACCGTCTTGAACTTCGTCGGCAGCGGGCGCTGCCCCGGTGGCGGTGGCTTCGCCGCTCCGGAGGCGGCCGCCGCGCACACTGCCACCACGGCGGCAAGGACGAGCACACACGCACGAGCCATTGCTGCGCGTGTGATCTGTGCAGCCAATGTAATATGTTTTGATTCACTCGATACACTTGAGATCGATTGGTTGTTAGGTGTTGGGCATGGGATGGAGCCAATTTATTGCTAGGCTGGACGGAGGCAGCGCCCGGGCAGCGTGAGATTGAGTAATGGAGCCGGCCGGCCGCGGGGGCGGTGCGCCGGCGTGCTGGAGAGGCGACCGCCTGATGCATGGAGAGCCGCCGCCGGCAGCTGCGGGGCCTGCGCGGCGTAGGACAAAATCAAGGGAATCTCTACTCCTTGCTTCCCGGTTTACCAATCCCGTGGCTGGCAACGCGCCCGCACGTAAAGCGGCTAGCATCGCTTCGAGTGAGAGCTGAGTGCCTCTCAATCTACTGAAGGTCTGTCTATGCAACCCCGGAGCGTATGGTGCCGTGCGAATGCGATGGTGGCAGGCGCCAGCTGCTAGCGTAGTCCTTTCTGTGAACCTCACGCCACAGTATTTAATTATAAACGCGTTGACTGGGGTATGGAACGATTTTATCTGCGACATATAACCTCGTAAAGCCCGTAAAGCTATATAGAATGGAAACAACTTGCTAATTTATGTCATTTATGAAACTGACAAGAACATGCACTCCACTCTCTTGTAACTTTGAGGCCCAATTTTTTTACTCACTGGACAGAGGCTGTTTGAGGATCTGATTGCTGGACCTCGTTCAGATACCAAGATGTCACGGCTACTCATCGGCTTGAACAAGAAAGCTAAGAGGAGCCCCGCGGATTCAACCAAAAGTATGGTGATTAGTTTTTTTCTCACGAACAAACAACAACAATCTCTACTACTTAATAAGTCTAAAGCAGGTCGTCTGATTTTGGTTTCGTCTCGTGCCGACCGTTTCCGTATACGTACATTGAAAATACTTCCATATTTGCTTGTGTTCAATCGACTGAAAACAAGCTGTTGTTTCATTCGGTACCTATATCATCTGATGGTGGTTTGTTTCATTTTTGTTTTATAGGATTATGTATCAAGTATCAACTAGAGAAAAAATGTCATTGTATTGACAAGAGAAAAAAATGTAAGCTGATAGCTGTCCGATCTAGATCTAAGGGCTGTGAACGTTGATTGAAAGCACCTCCAATTTTCAATCGACTGAAAATTAGCAACTCCCTAGCTTTAGTTCCTACGATGGACTCGGTTTTCATCTGCCATCAATTGATCTGCTCTCCGTTTTCCCCGTCGCAGTCCGAACTCCTCTTTCCTCACGGCGTAGTGCATGCCTAGAAAACCCTAGCATCGATCGCTGCCCTTGCAATTCTACTTTTCTCTCTACGCCCGGCCCTCAGGCCGTGCAGGATAGGTGGCCGCCAAGTTACCCTGAAAATCGAGGTCCCTATAAGGTGCACCAACGAATGCTTCATGCTTCATGGACAGCTCGGCTGCTTGATCTTTTTTTTTTTTTTTTTGAGATGAGACTGCTTGGTCTACCATTGATACAGAGCTAAACTCGTACAGGATGGAAACGACTCAACAAAAGAAGAAGAAGCGAACCGTTATGGGCCCTGGGCCATTAGTTTATTTGCTGATCCATAAGTTCAGGCCGGGGTCGAGGTAGCTTGCGGCCCATTGCCAGGTGAGACTGGGAGAGGCTGCAGCGGCACGTGTGGGATGATGGATGGATGCATGAGAGGCTGCAACAGGTGAGATATGTGAGTTTTTTTTTTTTTCCTTTTTTGCGAATCTCTTATGAGTCTTTATTTTCCTTCGAATCTCTCGTGCTGGCTATTGTGTACTACTTGCGGTTGCATAAATAGTCTTTATTTGTTTTCTTCGTTGTGAAACATTTTACACCCATGACAACAGAAACAGAACCATATCTAGAAGCAAAAGTATAATTATTGTTGTGCATGTTAAGTTGTTTTCTTCTGAAATGTTTTTCACCCATAGCAAAGCACGGGCAAGTTGCTAGTACTAGGAATATGGCTATAATGACCCATTTAATTAGATTAAACTCTAACTGTCACTAGTACAATTTAAGCCTGCGCTGACGTAGGGTCAAAAATAGCAGTAGCGGGCATACAAAATATGTCACTACTAACAACAATAGGGGCGGACACTGCTGAAGTCATCGTCAAGGTTGCTAGTAGTGACGGGCAAAGCTGATGTCAGAACAGCCCGCCACTCGTAAACAAATATGGCGGGCTTGATGATCTCATCAAAACTGCAGTGGCGGATAAGCTCGTTTGGCCCATTTCAGCCCAAATGGTGCACTTGGTATAAAAGGCCGAAGACGCCCTACTCTCTCAGTCTCCTTCCCCGTCGCCCCACTCTCATACTCTCCTCCACTTCTCTTCCCCGAATTTTTTTAAAAAAATAATATTTATTAACCAGAAATTACAAAAATAATACTAGAATCAGAGAAATTACAAAAATAATACACTGTCGCACGTTGGTTGCACGAAAATTCATTTTCATATGTTGGTCGCACGAAAATTAGTTTTCTTACGTTGGATGCACGAAAACTAATTTTTATTAAAAAATAAGAGTAGTGGTATGTTGAACGCATGAAAACTAATTTTTTATTCAAAAATAAGAGTAGTGGTACGTTGGGCGTACTCACGAAAATTGCGAATTATTATTTTTTGGCTCATGCAATTTTTGTTTCTCATTTGTTTAGGATGGATTTTTATTTATATGTCGTTTCTTATATTTTTTGTACGTAAGTGAAAATAAAATAAGTAGAATTTACTCACCGGTAGAGTGTCAAACGTGATATGAAAATTCTACAAAGTAAAATCTGGCAAGAGAAGCTATACAATAGAACTAGAAAAGTTATATAACAATAAACAAAACTTAGAGTGGGCTACTCAGTCAATAAAAATACTATCCGTATAGTTATAATTCATTATGTATAAATGTAATTTGAACTATATACAAAGCAAACTTCTGAGTCTTGAAACATGGCCCGAAATCCAAATTTTGTTATCAAGATAGAGTATTGTACCATCGCAAAAAAAAAATTGTATGAAAAAATTCCATCAACTTTCTTTCCACATTCATATGTTTTTAGAAAAGACACACTTGCTCTACCGGTGAGTAAATTCAACTTATTTTTTTTCACTTACATACAAAAAATATAAGAAACGACATATAAATGAAAATCCCTCCTAAACAAATGAGAAACAAAAGTTGCATGAGCCAAAAAATAATAATTCATAATTTCCGTGCGTTGAACGTATTACTAGTAGTAGTATGCCCAAGGTACCACTACTCTTATTTTTGAATAAAAAATTAGTTTTCGTGCGTTCAACGTACCACTACTCCTATTTTTGAATAAAAAACTTGTTTTCGTGCATCCAACGTACAAAAATCCTATTTTCGTGCGACCAACATACGAAAATTGAATTTTCGTGCAACCAACGTGCGACAGTATATTATTTTTGTAATTCCTCTAATTTTAGTATTATTTTTGTAATTCTAGTTAATAAAAATATTATTTTT